>CAMZMU010000040.1:62106884-62228465 GCA_947311845.1 Poa pratensis
TCTCGGAGATCATCGGGTGCAAAGATGCAACTGGCCGAGTTGCCAAATGGGCGATTGAGGTGTCTCCATATGCACCACATTACGAGAGAAGAGACGCAATTAAATCCCAGGCGTTGCCGGACTTCTTTTGTGATTGGGCCGAGATGCAGTATGAGCCACCCAGGCCGGACTATAATTATTGGAAAATGCATTTTGATGGGTCCAAAACAAAGATCGGGCTGGGGGCTGGATAGTCCTCACCTCGCCAAAGCAAGATCAGCTGAAGTACGTGCTGCAGATTCATTTCTCAGCATCAAACAATGTGGCGGAGTATGAGGCCTTAATCCATGGCCTCAAGGTGGCAAAGGAGATCGGTATCCGGCGTGTAGAGTGCTTCGGCGATTCCGACCTGGTGGTGCAACAATCTTCTGGAACTTGGGATGCTCTGGATGCCAACATGGCGTTATATCGGTTCCATGTGCAAAAGATATCCGGGTTCTTTGAAGGGTGTGAGTACAGGCATATACCTCGGGCAGAAAATGATGCTGCCGACGTGTTGTCAAAGCTCGGTTCATCAAAGAGGCAGTACCACCAGGGTAGCCCTGAATCACTTGAGAACTCCTTCAATCAAACCTTCTCCTGAATCCGAATCTATTTTCATCCCGGCGGAGCAAGAGCCCGGACCTGTTCCAATGGAGGTAGACGTCGGATGCGTTTGGTCGGACCCGGGGACTGCGTGGCAGAGCTCGGGGACTGCACACCAGACTCGGGGACTGGTCGCAGGATGGTGGAGGAAATAATGGAGGAGATTATGGTGGCCGAGCCAATGGAGGTGGATGAGGAACTTTTTCCTTTGCACCCGGTGCCGGAGTGGGCGGAGCAAATTATGAAGTTCATAACCGGAGGGAAGCACGCCAAGTGACACAACCGAGGCTAGGAGGATTCAAAGGAGGGCCAAGGCGTACACCATCATCAACAAGGAGCTCTATAAAAGAAGCGTAACCGAGGTGTTGCAACGGTGTGTTGAGCCAGCTGAAGGCAAGGAGATGCTTTTGGAGATCCACCAAGGAGAGTGTGGTCATCATTGCAGCACAAGAGCTCTGGTGGCCAAGGTGTTTAGGCATGGGTTCTATTGGCCCACTGCTCTTGCTGATGCAGAGGCCATAGTCCGGAGATGTGAAGGATGCCAAAGATTTGCCAAGCAAACGCATATGCCGGCTTCGGCGCTCAAAACAATTCCTATCACTTGGCCGTTTGCGGTATGGTGTTTGGATATGGTGGGAGAGTTCAAACCAGCCCGAGGTAACATGACACACATATTGGTGATGGTGGACAAATTCACCAAGTGGATCGAGGTGAAACCAATCCGGAAGTTGGATGGTCATTCAGCAGTGACTTTCTTGAAGGAGATTATTCTGCGATATGGCTACCCCCATAGCATTATCTCGGACAACGGCACTAACTTTGCTGTTGGAGAGTTCGCTCGGTTTTGCATGAACAAGGGAATCCGGCTGGACATAGCCTCGGTGGCACACCCGGAGTCTAATGGACAGGTGGAAAGATCAAATGCTCTAGTGTTGGCCGGCATCAAGGCTCGGCTCATTGAACCACTGCTGAAAACGCCGGGGTGTTGGATAGATGAGATACCAGCAGTACTGTGGGGTCTAAGGACCACGCCAAATCGATCGACTGGCTATACGCCATTTTTTATGGTCTATGGGGCAGAAGCTATGCTACCCACTGACATCGAGTATGATGCGCCCAGAGTGGCAATGTACACTGAAGCCGAGGCAAAAGAGGCTCGGGAGGATGCAGTAGATCTGCTTGAGGAAGCGAGAGAATTGGCCTCATCTCGGTCAGCAATTTACCAGCAAGGTCTCCGACGTTATCATAGCCGGAGTATCAACCCTCGTGTGTTTCACACGAGGGAGATTTGGTGCTGAGGTTGGTGCAGCGCAAGAAAGGCCGGCACAAGTTGTCACCTCCATGGGAGGGACCGTTCGTTGTGAGCCGAGCTCTGCTCAATGATTCCTACTATCTTATAGATGCGCAGGAACCAAGGGAAGATGGGCTGGACAACCCCGAGTCAGAGGTCAGGCGACCATGGAACGTAGCTCTACTCCGACCTTTCTACTCATGAAAGGCGCAATGTATGTACCTCGGTTAATCCTTAATAAAAATGTCGGCACTCCGAGGTAAAAGCTCGGGGACTGCCTCGCTCTTGTGCTTATGTTTTATCTCTGTTTGTCAGTTTTGTTCATATGCCGAACTATTTTGAACCTCGTCTCAAACTTCAAGTAATGTGTGCTATGAAACTAATCTTGTGACTCGACTGGCATCTGCCTAAAAGGTAGTCAAGAGCAAAGAGGAAAAAACGTGGGAGACATGAAAATGAACTCGGGGACTCGGTCCAAAATTATAGTTCGGCATGTGTCGTTTACTAACCCCTGTCTTTACCTTTCGTTTATGTCGGATGATTTTGAAACATACCTCGGAATTTTACCAAGTACTGTATGCTATGAACAACAATCTTGTGACTCGACTGGCATCTGCCTAAAAGGTAGTCAAGAGCAAAGAATGCCAAACATAGTAAACACGAAAGTAAACTCGAGCAATCATTCAAAAGGATTCGACGTAAAGCTTAGAAAAGCATGGTTCGGATAAGCATGATAGTAACAGAGGTAGCAAAAGGAACTACTTAAGTTTGATTACATCTGCGTCCCGGCATACCGGGGATTTAATGAAGTTTTTTGGCCAAGCATGATAGTAACAGAGTTCAGGTCGAGGCATCAGGAATTACGTCGGCAGCAGCCGAGGTAGCCTGGGAGGTGCTGGCAACGTCGGCAGTAACCTCGGCACCAGCTTGTGGAGAAGCCTCGGTTTCTGCTTCGCGGGTGTCACCATCGTCACCTTGCTCGGCTTCGACGTCGGATTCTGTTTCGTATTCATCCTCTTCTGGCTCGTCATCTTCGGCGTCGGAGTAGGTGTCTCCCTCGCTCAAGTTCTTGGTGTTGGCATATCCAGCGAAGAAGGAAGCCATCTTTTCGCGCCGCTGGATGAGAATTGGGTCCGTGGACCAGGGCGAATTTCGGCGAAGAGTGTCCATCTTTTCGAGGTCGAGCTTCTCGCACCAAGTCATGATGAATTTGAGAGCGGCATCAGCTCCAGCGCGAGCCGAGGATGAGCGCCACTCTCGAAGTCTTTGTTCGGCTTCACGAAGCTTGGCGGCGAGCTCAGGCGTAGTATTGGGAGCATCGGCAAGAGGCCACAAGGCTCGGAAAGCAGACACACCTGCATCAAGGAGTTCGGACCCAATGGTTTTCAAGGGATGGATCCGAGCTTTGATGGCCACGATGTGGTCCTCAATGGTCCAGGCGGGGTTCGTCTCGCTACGCCTCTTCCTGTGCTGATCAGTGATATTGCGAGCCGAAACTTGGGTGTAGGTGAAGTGCTCTGCAGAAGAATAGCCTGTTAATAATGAAAGAAACAGTTCGGCAAAGAGCCAGTACTGTTGAGGACAAAGCAAGGATAAGGGGGGCAAGAAGCTTACCGTCCATTTCTTTGTTGATACGTTCCAGCGTCGGGAGGAGCTGGTTAACCGAAGCTTGAAGGGCTTCATAAGCCTCGGTGGCCGAGGTGGCGCGGGCCTCGGCTAACTGGAGCGCATTCTCATGTTCCTTGGCGGCATCCTCCCGAAGTTTCTTCTCTGTTTCAACAACACTGGCCTTTTCCGCCTGCAGCTGCTCTGTTTCCGACGTCCGCAGCTCGGTGATGCGCTTCAGTTCCTTTACCAGACGAGCTACTTCGGCTTTCTCTAGTTGGAGCTTTTCGTCCAAAGAGTTCTTTTCTGCAAGGACGGCCTTGTGCTCGTCGTGGAGTTTCTTGTGGTCAAACAGGAGGGTATGGAAGATGTCCGTGCGGACGTTCATAGTATTCTGCAAGGAAGAAAAACATAGCTCGGTTAGAAAGGCTATACCTCGACAAGAGTCTCGGGGACTCGGAGTCAAATCATTGGAAAAATGTTGCCGGGGTATGCCTCGACAGGAGTCTCGGGGACTCGTACCCGAGGTGCATGATAAAGTAAGGTAAAATGGTTTGAGATTCAAGCCAAACAATTTTAACTCCGGCGGAGCGTCAATAGTTTACCTCGAATCTCGGGGACTGGGAATGGTGGATATTAGATGAGATACTGCATGAAAGTAAAGAGAATAGGACTTACGTCGATGTTTTGAGCAGCACGCAGGGCAGCGACTTGTAGGTCGTGGACGCTTCGGCCGCAGGCGCTGTTTCCCGCAGGGTGCTCACCTACCGGAGCAGCTAGGGAGGCCGAGGAGACCTCGTCTGCAGAATTCCAGTCTGCGTTGTAGTGTTCCAAGGAGCCGAGGCTCTGATCACTGTCAGTGCGCAGAGGAGGATATCCCCACGGTCCGCCCTGCTCGATGCCCCTAACCGAGGCCTCCAAGGCTTGAGCAGCCTCGGAGCTTGAAGCAGGCCGGTTATCCAGTATAAGAGATGTCCTCCGAGCATATTCGTCGGCCGGAGGAGCAGTCTCATCAACGGGTGCGGCAAATGGAGGAATTCGGCGTGACACCGGGGAGGAGACCTCGGTTGCATCCTTGAGGAGAAGAGATAGTCAGGGTGCCAGACCCAGATGTTGGTTTGGGGGTGACCTTAGACTTCACCTCTCTTTCTCTTTCTCCTTGCCTTTCTCCAACGGCAAGGTAGTCTGGCGAACTGGTTTTTGGGGCTGCTGCTTGGGCTGCTGCTTGGGCTGTTGCTTCTGCTGAAGCTTCTGCTGTTGCTGTTGTTGGTTGCGGGCAGTCTGGCTGCGGGGGGAGAGTCGAGGCTCCGGCAAGGCGGTAGCCGGAGTGCTGGCGCGATTGGTCCCCGCACCCGTTTGAGGACGCGGAGAACTCTGGCCTCGGGTGGGGGCAGATTTCTCCAAGGCCGGGCCAGACCTCGGTGGAGGAGATACGGGGCGAGAGTTCGTCGGGGTGGTCGTGGCTTCAGAGGCACCAACGGGTGCAGTCATGGAGGATACCTCCTGATCCACTTCTATGGGTCACTGCAACGAAGGAAGATGGTCAAGTGTTAGTACCGAGGTGATAAGTTTAAGCAACAAACTTTGTTGGCTATAGAAGCAAAGCATTACCCATCCGAAGTAGGAAACTTCTTGCCCCCTCGGGCATGAGGAGGATTTCCGGACTTCTTCAGCCGACGTCTCTTGACCGGAGCCGCGGTGGGTCCGGAGGCTCCAGTGGCGGATGGTTCGGCGGCCGAAGTTGCGGCACTAGCGCGTTTCCGGCTGGTTGCTGGAGTAAAGTTCGGAAGGTGAGGAAGGCAGGAGATAGGTACCGCGTTTATTGGTTCCATGACGAGAAATCCCTCCTCGTCATCCGAAATCTCTTGAACTGAAGCTTGTGCTTGAGGCTTACCCGCGGTGGTGACGCGGGCCGAGGCAATGGGCATGTAATCCTCGTTGTCAGGGTCCTCGTTGGATGGTGGGTCCTCGACAGGAAGATCCTTGCCGAAGTGGTCCGCAGGATGGACTCCATCCTCGGCGGTCTGGCGGGAGAACAGCTATATGGCAGACATATGAAAAGGAGTTAGGAAGAAAATGGTCAAGATGAACGTCGGTAGCAAGACCTCGGTGGTAAAGGAGTACCGAAGAAAACGTCGGAACAGCGTACCTGTTTTGGTGGCTTGGTCCTGTAGTGGGGTTCCCTTCCCCATGTCCAAGCGTCAGATATCTTGGACTTGGTGATAGCTCGGACTCGCCGAGCTACCGCGGCGTTGTCCAGTGCAACATGCGTATGGCGGGTTGGATCATAAAGACCGCTCATGTGGCAGATCTTGTGAGTCCTCGCCTGGAGAGGGGAGACCCTGCGCTTCACAAATGTGCAGGCCAGATCGTCAGCCGTCAGGACTTTCCCGTCGTTCGCAGGGTCCTCCGGGTCCTGCCATTTCGCAACATACCCATGGATGGACTTGATTTCGCTGGTGAGAGGGGGAGTGTAGTCCCAGTTGAGCGGTTCGGTAGGAGGGCTGAGGTTAAACACCGGCAGATTGAGGAAGTCCTCTTCGCCGGAGTTCTTCACGTAAAACCACGTCCGGAGCCACTTGCGAACGGTGTCCGGAGTAGCGATACGTGGGAAGATGGAGTTTCGGCGAGGAGCTATGATGGCTGCTCCGCAGGCGGTTAGTAGCTTGGGCAGATCCTTGTTTTTCGGATCCGGGATCACTTGCCGCTTAAGTTGGAAGTAGCGAGAAAAGAGGTCTACCGTGGCTTTGAGGCCGAGGTATCCCTCAGAGAAGGAAACGATGCAGGAGAGAGTGGTGATGGCGTTGGCGGGGAGGTGATGAACCTGGAGTCGAATTTGTCGAGGAAGCTCCGGAAGAAATCGCTAACGGGCAGTCCGAAGCCGCGCTGGAAGTGCGCGACGAAGACCACCCGTTCCCCTTCCTTGACTTGAGGCTCGAGTTCGCCCTCTGGCAGGCGACATTCTACCCCGGCGGGAATCCGCCGAGTCGCCCTGAGCCACTGGATTTCATCCGGAGTTACATCCGAACCTTCCCAGCCGGCTCGTTCTCCGACCTCCAGTTCGAGGTCTGGAACCTCGGTTTGTTCCGAAGTCTCAGGAGGAGACATCTCGGCAGAATCAATCTGCAGAAGAATGCACAGAAGTTTAGCGAAGGAAAAGTGAATCTGGAATCTCAGGCTATATCTGGCTAACTCAGGAGGAGTTGGACGGCTATCTAATATACATAGAGGCATATCTATGCTAGGCGAGCATCTATCCGAGGTATGAAACTCGCTACTACCCAAAAAAGTATGCAAGTAAGATCTACCGGAGGAGGTAAATAGAGTTTTATTCAAGAACATATGAAGAATCACAGCGCAAAGAGGAAGAAACCTAGGGCAATGCCTAGGGTATCAGGAAAGGGAGTACATACCGTGAAAACGAGGTGCTGAAGGGCGGCGCCGGTGACGCGGTCGCAGCGGCGACGAAGGAGCTGCTCGTCGGCGGCGGCGGAACGTGTTTCTTCGCAACCGGAAGCGGCGGCACTGGTGGCGATGGAGGCGAGAGGGCGAGTGAAGGAGGAAGAAGATGGCGAAGTTACCCGTGGGGCCCTACTTATAGCCGCGCGCGGTAACTGCCCGCTTTAACTGCGCCACTACCGCGCGGTTATCGGGAGGCGCGGGATCGTGTGCGAGTGGGCGCACGGTTGCGCGGTCTGCGGCCGCACGATCGGCCACATCGTGGGCCGCAGAGTGGCAACCGCCCACCCCGGATTTCCTGCGCTGGTCAGCACAAAAATCGAGGGGTCGTGGGCGGTCAAGTACTTGAGTGCGCAGGTGCGCTGTTCGGTGGGTCCGGCTGACGAGGGCGGCGTGTGGTCAGAATCTGCTTGGCAGAGGTCCGGATTCCGAAGCCCGGGCAGAGATTCTTCGCCACGTACCTCGGAAAATCTTGAGGCAAGTTGGTGCTGAGTCAGATAGCTCGGAGAGTTCAGTTCGCGTATCTACCTCGGATTGGATGGTGGTGTATGGGAGGTACCTCGGCATGACTATGTTGGAGGTCGGTTTAGGAGGTGGTGTAAGGCTTGTTTTGAACCTGCTACGGCCCTCCTTCCGAGGTCGTAGGACCGCACCAGCTTCGGGGACTAATGTCGGGGAGTATCCCCGGGTAGGGTCAAGGCTTGGCATAAGGTGGTGTTCCAAGTTGTGCCGAGGTACGGAAAGGGCCGACCTGTTTGGGCCTGGGAAGGTCCGAGCTTCATCTTGACCTGGAGAATACAGGCCGACCTATTTTGGCCCAGAGGGGTCCGAGGTATACTGTTGGCCAGGGCCGAGGTTCACTGTCCGAGCTATGTTCTGCCGACCTGACTACCTCAGTGCGGTGGTTTGTGTTGTGGGTGCAGAGAAGCTGTGGGAAGGAAGTAAGATCCGAGCTAGTAAAAGATATTAAGCGCAAGACCCAAGGTACGGCACGGACGCGCCGAGCTAACCGAGGTGATGGGCTGTAGGTCGGGCCGGAGTCAATGCTCCTGTCACTTCCAGCCGGGTACTAGAGCGCCTGACACGGGAGCGTCTGTCAAGGGCATGGCAGAGGCGTGCTCCGGGTTCGGCGGGCCTGCACGTCTCCGACCGCTGACCACGCGAGGTCTGGGTAAAGGCTACGAGGTAGCTCTGCCAGGCCACGTCCTGTCTCGGTCAGAGGGGACATGCTAGCTCTGCCGTTAGGCTACAGGAGATGGGCAAGCCACGTCTTGTCCCCGACCGAGGTACGGTGGTACGGTGGTGACCGTTGCAGAGGCATGGCAACAGTGTTCTGCGAGGGGCACAATGGTAACCCGGCTGGCCTATATAGTGGGCTTCACCCCCTCCTGCTAGTGAAAAAAGACTGATCCAGGATCCAGGATCGAAGATCAAGAGAGAGAGAGAGAGAGGAAGCTCGGAACACCTCGGAGAGACCTCGGTTCAGGCTCGGAGTGTCTTTTCCTCTCTTTGTATCATCATCTTCCACCTCAAGTTCTCACCCTTGTATCATCATACAGCTCGAGGAGCAGCTTGTACTTGTCACTTTGAGCTATACACTGACTAGGATAGTGCTGCAGTAGGGGTGTTACCTCCGCAAGAGGGCCCCGAAGCAGGGTACATCGTGGTGTGTTTTGGGTTCTTGCTTTCTTGGTTCTTAGTTCGTGTTCTTGCGTGTTCTTGCGTGTGCACTTCTCGAGTGCATAAACCCTCCCGGATTCCCCAACGACCATTCGGCCCCATCTTAGCCATACCTATGGCATCTGCCGTGATCCCACCACGACACCCCCGCAGCCAGACTGCCCGCAACCAACAGCAGCAACAACAAAAGCATCAGCAGAAGCAACAGCAGAAGCAACAGCCCAAGCAGCAGCCCAAGCAACAGCCCCAAAAACCAGTTCGCCAGACTACCTTGCCGTTGGAGAAAGGCAAGGAGAAAGAGAAAGATACGGTGAAGTCCAAGGTCACCCCCAAACCAACATCTGGGTCTGGCACCCTGACTATCTCTTCTCCTTCAAGGATGCAACCGAGGTCTCCTCCCCCGGTGACACGCCGAATTCCTCCATTCGCCGCACCCGTTGATGAGACTGCCCTCCGGCCGAAGAATATGCTCGGAGGGCATCTCTTATATTGGATAACCGGCCTGCTTCAAGCTCCGAGGCTGCTTTGGCCTTGGAGGCCTCGGTTAGGGGCATCGAGCAGGGCGGACCGTGGGGATATCCTCCTCTGCGCACTGACAGTGACCAGAGCCTCGGCTCCTTGGAACACTACAATGCAGACTGGAATTCTGCAGACGAGGTCTCCTCGGCCTCCCTAGCTGCTCCGGTGGCTGAGCATCCTGCGGGAAACAGCGCCTGCGGCCGAAGCGTACACGACCTACAAGTCGCTGCCCTGCGTGCTGCTCAAAACATCGACGTAAGTCCTATTCTCTTTACTTTCATGCAGTATCTCATCTAATATCCACCATTCCCAGTCCCCGAGATTCGAGGTAAACTATTGACGCTCCGCCGGAGTTAAAATTGTTTGGCTTGAATCTCAACTTTCAATTTTCATCCGACGTATCCAAACCATTTTACCTTACTCTAGCATGCACCTCGGGTACGAGTCCCCGAGACTCCTGTCGAGGCATACCCCGGCAACATTTTCCCAATGATTTGACTCCGAGTCCCCGAGACTCTTGTCGAGGTATAGCCTTTCTAACCGAGCTATGTTTTTCTTCCTTGCAGAATACTATGAACGTCCGCACGGACATCTTTCACACCCTCTTGTTTGACCACAAGAAACTCCACGACGAGCACAAGGCCGTCCTTGCAGAAAAGAACTCTTTGGACGAGAAGCTCCAACAAGAGAAAGCCGAAGTAGCTCGTCTGGTAAAGGAACTGAAGCGCATCACTGAGCTGCGGACGTCGGAAAAAGAGCAGCTGCAGGCGGAAAAGGCCAGTGTTGTTGAAACAGAGAAGAAACTTCGGGAGGATGCCGCCAAGGAACATGAGAATGCGCTCCAGTTAGCCGAGGCCCGCGCCACCTCGGCCACCGAGGCTTATGAAGCCCTTCAAGCTTCGGTTAACCAGCTCCTCCCGACGCTGGAACGCATCAACCAAGAAATGGACGGTAAGCTTCTTGCCCCCCTTATCCTTGCTTTGTCCTCAACAGTACTGGCTCTTTGCCGAACTGTTTCTTTCATTATTAACAGGCTATCCTTCTGCAGAGCACTTCACCTACACCCAAATCTCGGCTCGCAATATCACTGCTCAGCACAGGAAGAGGCGTAACGAGACGAACCCCGTCTGGACCATTGAGGACCACATCGTGGCCATCAAAGCTCGGATCCATCCCTTGAAAACCATTGGGTCCGAACTCCTCGATGCAGGTGTGTCTGCTTTCCGAGCCTTGTGGCCTCTTGCCGATGCTCCCAATACTACGCCTGAGCTCGCCGCCAAGCTTCGTGAAGCCGAAAAAGATTCGAGAGTGGCGCTCATCTTCAGCTCGCGCTGGAGCTGATGCCGCTCTCAAATTTATCATGACTTGGTGCGAGAAGATCGACCTCGAAAAGATGGACACTCTTCGCGAGGCTCACCCTGGTCCCGACCCGATCCTTGTCGCCGCCGAAAAGATGGCCCTACTTCGCTGGATATGCCAACACCAAGAACTTGAGCGAGGAGACACCTACTCCGACGCCGAAGATGACGAGCCAGAAGAGGATGAATACGAAACAGAATCCGACGTCGAAGCCGAGCAAGGTGACGATGGTGACACCCGCGAAGCAGAAACCGAGGCTTCTCCACAACCTGGTGCCGAGGTTACTGCCGACGTTGCCAGCACCTCCCAGGCTACCTCGGCTCCGGACGAAATCCCTGCTGCATCGGCTGCTGCCGACGTAATTCCTGATGCCTCGACCTGAACTTATGCTTGGCCAAAAAACTTCATTAAATCCCCGGTATGCCGGGACGCAGATGTAATCAAACTTAAGTAGTTCCTTTTGCTACCTCTGTTACTATCATGCTTATTCGAACCATGCTTTTCTAAGCTTTACGTCGAATCCTTTTGAATGATTGCTCGAGTTTACTTTCGTGTTTACTATGTTTGGCATTCTTTGCTCTTGTCTGCCATTCTGGCGTTCGACAGTCGAGTCACAAGATTGTTGTTCATAGCATACAGTACTTGGTAAATTCCGAGGTATGTTTCAAAGTCATCCGACATAAACGAAAGGTAAAGACAGGGGTTAGTAAACGACACATGCCGAACTATATTTTGGACCGAGTCCCCGAGTTCATTTTCATGTCTCCCACGTTTTTTCCTCTTTGCTCTTGACTACCTTTTAGGCAGATGCCAGTCGAGTCACAAGATTAGTTTCATAGCACACATTACTTGAAGTTTGAGACGAGGTTCAAAATAGTTCGGCATATGAACGAAACTGACAAACAGAGATAAAACATAAGCACAAGAGCGAGGCAGTCCCCGAGCTTTAACCTCGGAGTGCCGACATTTTTATTAAGGATTAACCGAGGTACATACATTGCGCCTTTCATGAGTAGAAAGGTCGGAGTAGAGCTACGTTCCATGGTCGCCTGACCTCTGACCCGGGGTTGTCCAGCCCATCTTCCCTTGGTTCCTGCGCATCTATAAGATAGTAGGAATCATTGAGCAGAGCTCGGCTCACAACGAACGGTCCCTCCCATGGAGGTGACAACTTGTGCCGGCCTTTCTTGCGCTGCACCAACCTCAGCACCAAATCTCCCTCGTGAAACACACGAGGGTTGATACTCCGGCTATGATAACGTCGGAGACCTTGCTGGTAAATTGCTGACCGAGATGAGGCCAATTCTCTCGCTTCCTCAAGCAGATCTACTGCATCCTCCCGAGCCTCTTTTGCCTCGGCTTCAGTGTACATTGCCACTCTGGGCGCATCATATTCGATGTCAGTGGGTAGCATAGCTTCTGCCCCATAGACCATAAAAAATGGCGTATAGCCAGTTGATCGATTTGGCGTGGTCCTTAGACCCCACAGTACTGCTGGTATCTCATCTATCCAACACCCCGGCGTTTTCAGCAGTGGTTCAATGAGCCGAGCCTTGATGCCGGCCAACACTAGAGCATTTGATCTTTCCACTTGTCCATTAGACTCCGGGTGTGCCACCGAGGCTATGTCCAGCCGGATTCCCTTGTTCATGCAAAACCGAGCGAACTCTCCAACAGCAAAGTTAGTGCCGTTGTCCGAGATAATGCTATGGGGGTAGCCATATCGCAGAATAATCTCCTTCAAGAAAGTCACTGCTGAATGACCATCCAACTTCCGGATTGGTTTCACCTCGATCCACTTGGTGAACTTGTCCACCATCACCAATATGTGTGTCATGTTACCTCGGGCTGGTTTGAACTCTCCCACCATATCCAAACACCATACCGCAAACGGCCAAGTGATAGGAATTGTTTTGAGCGCCGAGGCTGGCATATGCGTTTGCTTGGCAAACCTTTGGCATCCTTCACATCTCCGGACTATGGCCTCTGCATCAGCAAGAGCAGTGGGCCAATAGAACCCATGCCTAAACACCTTGGCCACCAGAGCTCTTGTGCTGCAATGATGACCACACTCTCCTTGGTGGATCTCCAAAAGCATCTCCTTGCCTTCAGCTGGCTCAACACACCGTTGCAACACCTCGGTTACGCTTCTTTTATAGAGCTCCTTGTTGATGATGGTGTACGCCTTGGCCCTCCTTTGAATCCTCCTAGCCTCGGTTGTGTCACTTGGCGTGCTTCCCTCCGTTATGAACTTCATAATTTGCTCCGCCCACTCCGGCACCGGGTGCAAAGGAAAAAGTTCCTCATCCACCTCCATTGGCTCGGCCACCATAATCTCCTCCATTATTTCCTCCACCATCCTGCGACCAGTCCCCGAGTCTGGATGAGCAGTCCCCGAGGTTTGGTGTGCAGTCCCCGAGCTCTGCCACGCAGTCCCCGGGTCCGACCAAACGCATCCGACGTCTACCTCCATTGGAACAGGTCCGGGCTCTTGCTCCGCCGGGATGAAAATAGATTCGGATTCAGGAGAAGGTTTGATTGAAGGAGTTCTCAAGTGATTCAGGGCTACCCCTGGTGGTACTGCCTCTTTTGATGAACCGAGCTTTGACAACACGTCGGCAGCATCATTTTCTGCCCGAGGTATATGCCTGTACTCACACCCTTCAAAGAACCCGGATATCTTTTGCACATGGAACCGATATAACGCCATGTTGGCATCCAGAGCATCCCAAGTTCCAGAAGATTGTTGCACCACCAGGTCGGAATCGCCGAAGCACTCTACACGCCGGATACCGATCTCCTTTGCCACCTTGAGGCCATGGATTAAGGCCTCATACTCCGCCACATTGTTTGATGCTGAGAAATGAATCTGCAGCACGTACTTCAGCTGATCTTGCTTTGGCGAGGTGAGGACTATTCCAGCCCCCAGCCCGATCTTTGTTTTGGACCCATCAAAATGCATTTTCCAATAATTATAGTCCGGCCTGGGTGGCTCATACTGCATCTCGGCCCAATCACAAAAGAAGTCCGGCAACGCCTGGGATTTAATTGCGTCTCTTCTCTCATAATGTGGTGCATATGGAGACACCTCAATCGCCCATTTGGCAACTCGGCCAGTTGCATCTTTGCACCCGATGATCTCCGAGATTGGAGCTTCGCACACCACCGTCATGGGATGCTCCTGGAAATAATGCTTCAACTTCTTGACCGCCAGGTAACACCATACGTCATCTTCTGGTAGTGAGGATAGTTCTGCTTCGAGGTAGAGATCACCTCGCTCAAGTAATACACCGGTCTCTGCACCGACCTGCCACCTTCTTCGCGCTCCACCACCACTGCCACACTTACAACTCGGTTTGTGGCCGCAATGTAAAGTAACATCGGCTCATTGTGCAATGGTGACGCTAACACCGGGGCAGTGGACAACATCTTTTTCAGCTCACCAAACGCCACGTCGGCCTGCGGGGTCCATGTAAACCCGGTACTTTTCTTCATGAGCTGGTACAAAGGCAAGGCTTTTTCTCCTAGCCGAGCTACAAATCGGCTCAACGAGGCTAGGCACCCTGTGAACTTCTGCACATCTTTCAAACACTTCGGTAACTTCATGCTCTCAATAGCTCGGATTTGGCCGGGTTAACCTCGATACCTCGGCTAGACACCAGGAATCCGAGCAACTTTCCAGCCGGGACACCAAAGGTGCACTTGTCCGGGTTAAGCTTCAACCGATACTTTCTCAAATTCACAAATGTCTCCTCGAGATCCTCGAGGAGAGTATGTTTCTCCTTAGTTTTGATGACAATATCGTCGACATACACTTGCACATTTTTGCCCATCTGAGAGTGCAGGCATTTCTGCATACACCTCTGATAAGTTGCCCCGGCATTTCTCAGACCAAAACACATGACACGATAGCAATACGCCCCATACGGGGTAATAAAAGCAGTCTTTATTTGATCCTTTGGGTTCAGTGGTATCTGGTGAAAACCAGAGTACGCATCGATAAAAGATAACAGTTCACAACCAGCAGTGGAATCGATCACTTGATCAATCCGAGGTAATGGAAACGGATCTTTTGGGCACGCCTTGTTGAGGTTAGTGAAGTCAATGCACATGCGCCACACCTTGACCACGGCTGGCTCGTCTTTCTTCTTTTCCACCAAGACCGGATTGGATATCCAGTCCGGATGCAGTACCTCCATTATGAACCCGGCTGCAAGCAACTTAGCCAGCTCGTCCAGCACCACTTGTCTCCGGTCGTCTGAGAGACGACGGGTCGGTTGCCTCACCGGTTTCACCTCTGGCCTAACAAATAAAGAGTGCTCTGCCAACTCCCTCGGAACACCTGGCAGGTCCTTAGCCGACCATGCAAAGATATCCCGATTCTCACGGAGGAAGTGACAGAGCTCGCCTTCCTATTTCTCGCCTAGCCCGGTCCCAATGATGGCCACATGCTCTGGGTGCTCCGGGTCAATGGGGATTTCTTGGTCTCCTTGGGTACCTCGAACGCCGCAGTTGAGTCCGGGCTCATCAGTCCGGACAGGCCGAGCTGTGTTGACTGCGCCATTGCCACCACTTGATGCAGCTTCTTCTTCTCGGCTGCGATCACCAAAGACTCGGCTAGGTTAGACCCGCCGAGGCACACTGAATGCTCGCTTGTAGTCACCCGAGATGGATATGATCCATTAGGCCCTGGCATTTTCATCTTCAGGTATGCAACATGGGTGGAAATCATGAACTTGGCCAAAGCCGGCCTTCCAAGCAGTGCATGGTATGCACTCTCCAAGTCCACCACCTCGAACTCGATACTCTCAACTCGGCAATTTTCCTTGGTTCCAAATGCTACATCCACCCATATCTTGCCCATGGGTGCACAGGAAACGCCGGGCACAATCCCATGAAAAGTACAACTGCTTGGCATCAACTGATTAGGCGAGATGCCCAATTTCACCATTGTGTCTCGGTACATGATGTTGATGGCACTGCCATTGTCCACCAGAACTCGGGTGAACCTCACATTGTTGGTAGGCCCACACAACGTTGGATCTACCACCAGGGCATACTTTCCAGGGCTCGGCATGATCCGAGGTGTGTCCTTTCTGCTCCAAGTGATCTCCTGCTCAGACCAGTTCATATAGGTCGGCACCACCGGCATTACTGCATTCACCTCCATGGCACGCCTCTGCACGCTCTTCTTGTCAGTGGGCTCGGTCACAAAGACCACATAGCTCGCATGAACCTCTCTATAGTCATTTCCGGGGTATTCATACTGCTGACTTGGTCCGGCACCATTGTTGTTGTTATTACCTCGGACATTCACAACATTCACGGGTCTTGCTGCTGCAGGCCTCGGAAGAGGTGCAGTGGTTATCGGGGTAACATTTGCTCCGGACAGATTAGGGTGGGACCTCGGCTGAAATCTCTGAGGTGGTGGTCCTGTTCTGATTCCTCCGGCCCTTGCCCCCTCTTCTCTGATTCTGCGGTTCCAGCTGCACTGCCGGGTTGAATGGTTGGCTGGCTTGCGCGGGTCAGTCGTATGGTAACAGCACGGACCATCTATCATTGATTCATAGGTCATGGGTGGCTCCGGGTTCGGACTAAATGCCGGACCATTGATTTTTGGCCTCTGGACACCTCCAGCTCCGGGCTGATCCGGGTTCACCGCTGCAACTTGGTTGGAGGGTATGGATAGTCCGGCTCCCTCCTCTTCTGTCCGAACTCCTGACGGTCATTACACCTTGGTCCGAGCCGGTTGTTTATTGGCTCCCTCCTTCTGTTACGTGCTCCTGCCTCTGCTGCTGGCTGCATCGGATCACCCAGGGCATAAGAATCTGCAACCCGGATTGTTTCTGCTAGGGATCTCGGCATATCTCTCTGGAGCCTCTGCCACAGCATGCTGCCATGTCGACAACCATCTGCAAACCAGGAAATGGCCTGTGCCTCTACCACTCCTTCACAGGAATTCCGAACATTGCTCCACCGAGTTAAGAATTCTCGGTCAGTTTCATGATCATCTTGCTTACATGCCGCCAGGAGCTGAGGTCGGTTTGGCCTCTTGTATGTACTAGCAAAGTTGCTGTTAAACGCCAGCTCCAAGTCTATCCAGGAGTTGATACTATACTCCGGCAAATTATTCAGCCAGATCCGAGCTGGACCTTCCAACATGTGCGGGAGATACCGGACCGCCCATCGGCGATTGCCCCCCGCAATGTGCACCGAGGATACATAATCTGTCAGCCAATCTTGTGGCTTGGTGCTCCCATTGTATGGCTTGGTGTTCCGACCTAACTGGAACTGAGATACTGGTGGTGGTGGCTCCTTCATGATCCGAGGTCCAAAACACGCCGGACCAGGAGGGCCTTCCTCCTCCAGTTGCTCAGACAAGTAGATTCTATCCAGCTTGTTACGGACATCGCCTGGAGCTAACATCCGACCTCCTATCCGAGGTCCCAACGCCCCATCCACTCTGTGGTATCCAGCTCGTGCCATGGCCGAGTCTCCATCATCATATCGGTCATCGCCTTGACCGACGTTCTGAGGTTGCTGAACATACTCCGGCTCTCGCTGATATTGCCCCTGCTGCCGAGGTTGTTGCTGATACCTCGGGGGCGGAGGTGGTTTACCTCGGCCAGCCGATGCTGCTTGACCGCCGTTCTGATTTCCCTGACCGGAGTTACCCTTAGCCGGCTCGCATTGCCTGGGCCGGGGTTTCCCTTAGCTCGGCTAGCATTGCCCTGGCCCACCTTCTGCTTTGCTGCTAGGACTGGATCATACATCTGCAGCTGCTGGTTCTGACCCGAGGTGACACTCCGGGCTCGATCGGCTCCTCCGACGAGTGGAGACGAGGCTTGCCCCTTGGACACCTGACTGACTGGCCTAGCTGAATAAACCATCTCTGAATCACCAGCCCCGGCATATGCTCTGCGGAGAGCCTCATTCTGCTGGTTAGCCACATATACTAACTCATTGACTCGCTTCTGCTGCGCACGCCATGCATCTCCAGATAATCCGGATAGCTCGGCCCTGCCTGCCTCGGCAGCTCTGAGGTTCTTAGCAGGGGAACTATACACCGGCCTTCCAGTTGACACGCGACTCCCACTCCTAGCCGAGGTGGTAGGTCGAGCCTCCCTGTTTATCTCATCGTTGAGCCCCTTGCCTCTCTGCCGCACCTCGGCTCCCCTATGTGTATCAACCGCTACCGGGGTGAAGCCATTCGCTGCATTGTACTCGCGCAGATCTCTATTGAACTCATCTCTAGCTGTTATCATTGCTACAGCCTCCTTCTGCAACAGGACACGCTTTGCCTCTAGGTCGGCCACAGTCACTACTATGTCCACTCCTGGATTTACTGGGTCTGCCAGTGTATCCACTATCTCTACCAGGGTCGCACCTCGGCCCGCAGCTCTGGGGTGCCAGGCAAGTCCTTCTCTAGCCTGGGCTTTGCAGATCTCACCTTAGCAACCTCGGCTGCCTTGGACTGGCTGGCATCTACTTTGCCACGGCGTCAACCGGGCCTGTCACCATCACCTCTACGCAGCTCTCGGGGCGAGTGATACGCCGACCTAAAGCCGCGAGGAGAGGAGTTTCGTCGTCCACGAGCACCTGCTCCGGGTACCCGCGAACAACCTCGACAGCAACGTACGTGACGAAGCTGCCGAGCATCATGGTGAAGCCGTGCTCGGGGAAAGGCTTGCCGGCGAAACACCCCGCGTTGTCGCTGATGAAGGTGAACTCTCCGATCTTGGCGACAAGCCCGGAAAGAACACGCTCGCCTGAGCCCGTCCGGATGAAAACTCCCTCCAACGCCTCAATCTGCCCCACGGTGGGCGCCAACTGTCGTGGTGGGATCACGGCAGATGCCATAGGTATGGCTAAGATGGGGCCGAATGGTCGTTGGGGGAATCCGGGGAGGGTTTATGCACTCAAGAAGTGCACACGCAAGAACACGAACGAAGAACCAAGAAAGCAAGAACACAAAGCACACCACGATGTACCCTGCTTCGGGGCCCTCTTGTGGAGGTAACACCCCTACTGCAGCACTATCCTAGCCAGTGTATAGCTCAGAGTGACAAGTACAAGCTGCTCCTCGAGCTGTATGATGATACAATGGTGAGAACTTGAGGTAAAAGATGGAGCTATACGGGAGGAGAAGGCACTCCGAGCTAGATCCGAGGTGTTTCCGGGTTTCCGAGGTTCCTTCCTCTTTCTCTCTATCTCTTTCTCTTCCTCTGTTGATCGATCCGTCCCTCTCGCAGGAGGGGGGTGAAGCCCACTATATAGGCCAGCCGGGTTACCATTGTGCCCCTCGCAGAACACTGTTGCCATGCCTCTGCAACGGTCACCACCGTACCACCGTACCTCGGTCAGGGACAAGACGTGGCTTGCCCATCTCCTGTAGCCTAACGGCAGAACTAGCATGTCCCCTCTGACCGAGACAGGACGTGGCCTGGCAGAGCTACCTCGTAGCCTTTTCCCAGACCCGCGTGGTCAGCGGTCGGAGACGTGCAGGCCCGCCGAACCCGGAGCACGCCTCTGCCATGCTCCTTGACAGACGCTCCCGTGTCAGGCGCTCTTGTACCCGGCTGGAAGTGACAGGAGCATTGACTCCTGCCCGACCTACAGCCCATCACCTCGGTTAGCTTGGCACGGGCGTGCCGTACCTTGGGTCTTGCGCTTAATATCTTTTACTAGGTCGGATCTTACTTCCTTCCCACAGCTTCTCCTGCACCCACAACACAAACCACCGCACTGAGGTAGTTAGGTCGGCAGAACATAGCTCGGACAGTGAACCTCGGCCCTGGCCAACAGTATACCTCGGACCCCTCTGGGCCAAAATAGGTCGGCCTGTATTCTCCAGGTCAAGATGAAGCTCGGACCTTCCCAGGCCCAAACAGGTCGGCCCTTTCCGTACCTCGGCACAACTTCGAACATCACCTTATGCCAAGCCTTGATCCTACCCGGGGATACTCCCCCGACAAAGTTTCTCACCAGCACATTTAATAAACACTTTCTCTTTAGGCAAATTAATTTCAGCACCAACAGTATGTAAGAAAGGTCTACCAAAAATGATAGGACAAAATGAATCTTGAGGACAACCAAGCACAATAAAATCAGCAGGATATTTTATTTTGCCAATCAATACTTCAACATCTCTAACAATTCCAAATGGACTAATATAATATTTATTAGCAAGTTGAATTGTCATACCTGTCTCTTCCATAACAATGGGATCAATATCAGGCTTGATCTCAAGATAAAGAGAATATGGAATGACACTAATACTTGCTCCAATATCACATAGACCATGATAACTTGAAGTCCCAATAGAGCATGATATAACAGGTTTCCCAACTTTGGCCGAATTACCTTTGATGACTTTGGTAGCATCTTCACATAGATAAACATCCACTGGGTCTTCTTCATTTAGTTGCTTGATAACAGAAATTTGAGTGCTGACTTCCACCTGTTCATAAGGCTGAGAACATCTTTTGTTACTCTTGTTAGTAACAGCTTTAAGTAAATTCTCCTTAACTTGGTTTGGAAATGGAGGTGGTTCAACATACTCCTCAATTGTCACAGATGACATTGGTTCAACCTGTTTAATAACTTTAGGAACAACAATAGATTGTTTAACAGGTTCAACATAAACTTCAAATCCACTTTTTGGAACACAGATATGATCAGCAAAACCTTTAGCTATTTCAATTATAACATAAGGATCAAGACCAAAAGTATCACTCAGATTTTTAAACAGAATAGAAGTAGAGAAATTCTCTACACATGAATATTCATAATCAAAATATGGCTCATTACCTTTATCAAGATCCCAGTGGCTAGTATTTTCAGAAATAGTCTCCAATAAATTACATGCTTCTTCTTCAGTGTTATTAGTAAAACTTCCACATGATGAATTATCCAGAATCTCCTTGTGCTTCATAGGTAGTCTCACATAAAAGTTTATCAATATAAGTTTCCTTGTAAGATCATGACATGGATTCTTGCGAATGAGCTCCTTTAACCTCCCCCAAGCTTGAGTAATACTCTCTCCCAGATGTGGCCAGAAATTGAATATATAGCAGCGGTTATCATAAGCTTCTTTAGGGGTAAAATATTTAAGAAAGAAAACCTTCCTCAAGATACTCCATTCATTCTGGACCTCTTCATCCAGAGACCTGTACCAATCACGACCATTACCAGATAAAGACAAATACAATAGCTCCCTTTTTACCTGATCCTCTGAAATACCAGGTAGTCTGAATAAGCCACATATGTCCTCAATTATTTCCATGTGCTCGCGTGCCGACTTAGTTCCATCTCCTGTAAATGGATTTTTCATAACTCTTTTAACATGACCAATGGGAATTTTAAATCCCACTCCAGTCACCTCAGACACAGTAGTTTCAACCACCTTTGCAGCAGTGGCATAAGCACTTTCATATAGAGCAAGATGCAGCGAGGCACGATTCATAAATGCCATAGTAACAATGAGATAAACAGCTTTCAAGTTTCCTTACCAAACTTCTAACCAATAGCGCTACGCTCCCCGGCAACGGCGCCAGAAAAGTATCTTGATGGCTCCCAAGTGCAGGAGATCAATTGTAGTACCTTTCAATTAGAAAAGGTTGTCGAACCCACGAGGAGCTGAAGGTATTGTTTAGTAAGATTGATAAATAAAACAATAAAAGATGCAGGTGTTTTTGGTATTTTCAGTTGTATAATTGCAAGCAGATAACAGATAGTAGCAAGTGAAAGCTCTCAAAGAGAGAAAGCCCAATCCTCTTATGTGGCAAGAGGACAAGTTCAAGTGATGTGTAACTTATATGTGGCAAACGTTCCCGAGGGCGGCATGGATGATGCTAGGCATAGAGATTTATTAAACAACACGTTGAATATCTTGTCAAGTTTTAATCCTCTTTGGGCGGAGCCATAATTAGGTATAGCTAAATAAATAAACTACACCCCCTTATGATGGATCATGTGGCCAAGCAAATGACTGCACAAGAATTATTAAGACCTAAAGTCCCACCATAGCATTACACTCTAAGGTCCCCGATACTAATACCCTCATAATATAGCTTCATGACTCGGTCTCAGGTTTACGTGTCCTCCCAAGTCTCCATCAATTCATTACACTACGGTGTTCTCCTATGAGCCCATATAGGTGAAGTGTTGTGCAGTCGACGTTCGCACAACACCATCATAGAATCACATAAAAGATAAACTCTTGACAAAATACCAACACATGTCATATATAAATCAATGCCAATTCATCCTATGCCCTCAGGAACATACGGGAACTACTCACAACGTGCGAGCATGATCATAATCAGTGGCATAAGTGGTACAACACAATCTGAAATTATAACTTCACCACCAAATAATGACAAGTACTCAATCACAAACATGAATAGTAGCACAAGACAAGTATCTATGGTATAGCAACTCTCAAACTGCGAGGGGAACGGAGTGGATCACGGTGATGATGATGGTGATGGTGCTGGTCTTGATGGGGGTGATGATGTAGAGGCCTCCTCCCACGCCAAGGAGGAGAGGTGATGACGATGACGATGATTTCCCCCTTCTCCGGAGCTCTGGAGCAGCAGGATCTGACCCCCCTCGGAAGGGATCAGGAGTTTCGCCGCCGCCGCGACCTCGGATGGACTTGGAAAAATTAGGGCGTTACTTTTCGGGCAAGACGAAGGCGTTGCTAAAAAGCCCCAGGCGAGGAGGTGCCCGAGGCACCTTTTGGTGGGTCCCACGCGGCCAGGTACATGGGCCGCGTGGGCCACCCCCATTTGGCCCTCGTGGCTCTCCTCTCTTTGGTCTTCTTCCCTCTGCCTTTCTCCCGATGAAAAACTGACGCAGTATTTTTCCTTTTATTATTTGAGCTCCTGTAGCTCCTGAAACATTAAAGACAAGAAAAAGGAGGTTTTCTGCCTCACAGAAATTAAATACCAAAAATAGGGACTTTGTATGAAAGTCCCCAAAATCATCTAAAACATGTAGAAACAATCATATAATCATGCAAATAACATTCTAGTATGATACTAAAAGTTATATAAATGATGATATAAAATGCACGTATCAGTTACATAGAGGAGATATGGGAACTTGACTATGGACCTACTTTTAAGGTCCCTTTGTTTCGGTGCAGTTGGGTCAACATGAATGGGAAGGGATAAAGGTAGACCAGCTGTACGGAATGACAACAGTGGATCTCAAGAATCTTGGTTGTTACAGGAACGAACCATTCGTCCTAGCCAACGATGTGGCTCAGGTTTTCCATGTGAAGGACATGTCCTCCAGACCGAAAAAAAGAAAAAAAATAAGCAAACGAATACATCAGACGATGAGCCAAAGCGTCACATAGTTCTTTCAGGGAAAAGAAACATCGTGGGAGTCGAGGACAAGACAGACATGTCAGCAGATTATGATAAGTTTGATGAAATTCCGCCCTTCACAGTGAAAACTGACCCAAGCATCCCGTTAAATAATGAAGATGCTCCATGGTTATGGCCGAAGCGATCATAGGCCAGGGACATATGCGAAGATGGGTTCATGGCATTTATGTAAATCAATGTAATGTATTAAACCTTTATGTGATGTGTAGTAATGTATTAAACCTTTATGTGGTGAAAACCATAATACATAGCTCGGGTCCATTTTTATTTAACCATAATACATCACGAATAATATCACTAACTTTTGTCGGGTCCTAAGCCACGGGGTGCTGAGCGGCCGGTGCTGCGCACCCAAAGAGGAGGAACCATCACAGGGTCAATACTCACGTGAGAAGGATCCCTATGAAGAACCATCCACCAACCGGGACATCGTCGCCGAGATATGAAAATATGAGTGGGGAATTTGATCAAACACCTAGGGAGAGGGCAGTACCTTGGTAAAAACACGGCCAACACGATTTCCCCGTCATACAGCCCACCGGTGGCTCGTGAGACGGCAAATCGGCCTTCGATCCAAACAGCGGCAAGACGTCTCTGATGATTTGCAACCATCCGAACAAGTGTTGGGGATGTTGCTAATCATCAGAGCTGAACATGTCTGGGAGGGGGGCTATATATAGGGTACGTGTAGTCCCGGTTGGTAACACCAACCGGGTCATGTGGCTCACGAAGTGGTCGTGATACTGCTGATCCAACAGCTCACAATCCCTCAAAAGAAACACACCCCTGATCCAACGTCTCACAAGCGCTTGAAAGAAACACACGATCCGTGTGCTTCTTTAGTCCCGGTTGGTAACACCAACCGGGACTAAAGCCGGGCTTTGCGGTCACGACACGTGTCCTCCCCCAGCGCTGCCCTGGAGGTCTTTATATATTGTCGCCGACGGGGTAAACCCTAATCCACCATTCCTAGCCACGAACGCATCGTCTCCACGAGATGGATCCGCCACGCCCGCCGCAGCGCCTTCTGGACGAGGTCGAGCGTGCTCGGCAGAGCGCGCTTGGGCGCAACCGCGGGAACCTATCCCGCCGTATGCCCACGAGCCCGGCGTGGAGAGGAATGCCCAGCTACCGGCCTCCTGCTCCACCAGGTGCCGCCGCACCTCCACCTGGCGCCGCTGCACCTCCACCAGGCGCCGCCGCTCCTCCCGCGGAGGAGGAGGAGGACGATGACTTCGACTGGAGCGACGACGGGGAAGAGGGTTGTGGGTTCCAGTTACAGGAGGCCATGGAAGCCTCCTTCCAGTCTGTCCGCGACTACCCTGTCCAGCGAGCCAAGACTGCCACCGTACCCACTCTAACCTACTCGGAGGCGGAGGCGCTTTGCGCCTCGAACTACCCCTGCCCGCCCGGCTACGACGTCCCCGCCGGCTGGAGGCTGAGCACCGGAGGCGTGCTGGTCCCTCCTGTCCCTCAAGGTTTGGCGCGCCGGGCGGCCATCACGAACCACTACTACCTCGAGCTCACTCCGGAGCAGCGGATGGATCCCCGCTGGCATCCCGACTACCGCCCGACTTGGGACGCCTTCTTCATCAATCGGCGTGAGAGGGCGCTCGCCAGGTACGAGGAGGACGGCCTGCCTCCTTCGAACTTCAACGAGGACGGCCGTCGGCTGTGGTGGAGCGGCCGGACTCTCCAGAGCGTCATGAACTACATCACAGCCGGCGATAACCCCCGCCTGCGCTACCCTCGCTTCCAGTCCAGGCGAGCGCCGCCCGACGACAGCGACGACGACGGCGGCGACTACGACGACTACGAGGACGAGTATTATAGGCCTAGGCAGGAGTATGACTAACCTATGGTTCGTCTATGTACCCAAGATTGTTGTCATTAACTACTTCTGGTCTAGCTAAGACGACGATCGTGTAAAATGTATTATTTATCTCTGCATTTCCAAGTCTATGAAGAAGTTTTTTGTAAACTATGTCAAAACTCAAGTTTATCATTTATCCTACCAACTAGTACACATGAAAGTACTCCATGCCAAAGGATTTCATTTTTTGAGTATTTTTTCACTTTCTTTGACTTTTTTAAAAAAACGGTCAAAATGGCCGCCGTTACTATTCATTGTAAGGGGTCGAATTATCCAAAACTATCGACGGTTCTGTGATATAACCACTACTTGTGCACCTTAAAATCATTTTTGAAAAAAATTCAGAGCAAACTATCAAACACTTGTAGTTCAAATTTGAATTACTTTCGAAAAATAGGCATAAAGTCGTTTAAGTAGGCGAAATTAGCTAGAAACCGAGAAAATTACCAATATTTGTGGATTATCCATAAAATATGGTCTACTTTGTGTGATAATTGGATGGGTGCCATTTTGCACCATATTTGTTGTACTTGCTTCACAAAAAATGTCATTTTTGACAAACGAAAAACAAAAAACGATATTTAGATAAGTAATTTGAAAACATAGAAAATGGTTTTGGATTATTTATTCAAATTTAAACACTTTTCATGTTGAAAGTCTTTTCAGATTCAAAACCAATTGAAATTCATATTAAACACCTAAACAAGAAAAAAAAGGCGGGAAACAACATTTCAGAACTGAAAAGTTTGAAATAATTTTGAAAAATGACTCTTTGGTCCCGGTTTATACGAAGAACCGGGACCAATGAGTCCATGGACGCACCACGCGAATCTGGCATTAACTGACCAACTCATTGGTCCCGGTTCCTCCCACGAACCGGGACCAAAGAGGCATTGGTCCCGGTTCTTGGCAGGAACCGGGACCAATGAGTGCTGGTATATCTGTCTGCCCCTTCTCCTTCCTCATTTCATCCCCAAATCCTCAACTTTCGCACGCGGGCGCGCCGGAGCAAAATCGTCGCCGTCAGGCTGCCCGACCTCGCCCTCAACGCCCCACGCCACCGCCGTCGACGTCCGCCGCGCCCTCGACGCCGGCGCCGCGCCCATTGGTCTAAATCGTGCGAACTCGAGCCGCCGCGTCTTCTCCAAGCCCGGCCGCCGCGGGCCGAGCTCGAGCTCGCCGCCCACTCCTTCCTGCTCAGGGTGAGCCTCTGGTTCTTCCCATCCCCTCGCCTTGCTTCCTCGCGCTCCGTAGCTCCACCGCCGCGTTGCTCGTCGTCGGCCACCGCCAAACCCCGTCGCCGGCGTCGCTCCGGCAACCAAAAACGAGCGGCGCCGCCACCTTTAGATAGGCCGCGCTCGTACGCGCCTAGCGCGCGCGTCCGCGCGAGCTCCTTTGCTCTCCTCCGTCGAGAGCATGATCGACAGAGGCGCCGTTGGCTCTCTGTGTCACCGATATATGGGGCCCGGTCGTCAGGTTTTTAATCTTTTCGATAAATGAATTCGGTAATTATTAAAGTTCCGACAGTGGGACCCAGCCAGTTAAATAAATTTCTAGATAATAATTGAAACTTGTAAATTCAATAACTTTTGATCATTTTGGAACATTTCATTTTGGTGAATATTTGGAAATAACCTAAATGCATTTTCTCTAATTATGGAGTTAAATTAAATAAATGCTCATAATTGTAATTTGAGTTCAAATAACATTTCAAACATGATTTAGAGCTCCATGTCAATGCATTAAATTGATCATGCATACATATTGCGCATTGCATCAATGCCATGTGTTGATTGTTGTTCTTTTCCGATGTTTGTTCCCCTTGGTAGATCACGGTTCGGAGATCAACCCCGCTGTATTGTTAGTACTGTGTTAGGAAAAAAATTGTGTTAGTAATTGTTAGTACTGTGTTAGGAAAAAAATTGTGTTAGGAATTGTTACTACTGTGTTAGGAAAAAATTTATGTTAGGAATTGTTAGTACCGTGTTAGGAAAAATTAAGAAATAGCTTGTTTAAGAATATTTAAAGTGTTAGCAAACTTTATGTGTTAGCAAAATTAGCAAATTAAGGTGTTAGCAAAATTAGCAAATTTAACTTTGTATTCACATTTGCATTCACATATCCGATTCACATTTGTATGCAAAGTTACCCAACTAAAGTTTTGTGCATTGTTCTTAATTTGCAGAAACTATGGAACGAGACGAAAATCAGGAAAACATCCTCGAGGATACAATCCGCGGGCCGGAAGATGTTGGCGATGTCACCTCGCAGTTTCTGAACAACTCTGGTGAGGGAGATGAGTCTCTCAACCGAAGAGACGGCTCCGGTGAGGTAGAACCCGACGGCTGGGGTGAGGGAGAAGTCGGCGAGGGAGAAGCCGAAGGCTCCGGTGGAACATTAAATGTTGCAAACTCCGGCGAGGTGCATATACATATATTAATGAAGCCGAAGATTGTATTAATTAAGCCTCTGATGTCTATATACATATATTAACGCTCTTTCTTCTTTTAGCCCTCCGGATCGAGCAAATCTTCTGTAAGGACAAAACGAGGCCCAGCCAAAAAGTTGGGCGACCAAGAAAGGTACAGGATCGAAAAAGTCGATGAAGACGGCACACCGACTGCTCCCCCTGATGTTAAAAATAAAATGGTAAAGCAATGCGGAGTTCTTGTTAGGGACTACATCCCGATCACCGTTCGAGAATGGCATCAGCCAAAGGAGGGAGGAGTAAGATATGTCGGCGAGGTGGGCAAAAAAAGACTTTGGAGAAAGCTCATGCTTAATTTCACCCTGCCGGCGCCAGAGGTGGATCCAGATGAGGAGGATCCAAATGAGGCAGAAAAGATTGCCCGGCAAAACATGGAGCAAAAAGTCAAGGACTGGGCTCTTAAGAAGATGGCCGAGCTATTCAAGAACTGGAAGAAAAGATTGAACACCGAGTTTGTCGAAAAAAATAAGACTCCGGACTTCGATAAAGGGTATGAGAAGATAAGGGACGACTGGGAAGAATTTGTGGCGTACAAGAAATCGGAGGAAGCTCAGGAAAAGTCTGCAAAAAATAAGGCAAATGCTGCACGTGTGGTAAAATTAAAATTTTAATTTGTGTACATTTAAAAATCGTGCAGATTTGGAAATTATTGAAATGCCAAGAAAGTTTATGGTTAAAAATTGTGCATATTTTAGAAATAGTTTAGAAGAAAAAATAACGTGATGTGAAAAAAATTCAAATTTGAAAATGTCCGCACTCTAAAGTTGTTCAGACTTAGATCTGTTGGAACTTGGAAAAAGTTTACATTTATAAATTGATCGATTTTGAAAATTTGTTAAAATTGGGGAGTTATCTATATTTGAATTGTATTTATGTTTATGAAATGCTTAGTTTTGGAAGGAATTCAAAATTTTGAAGTATTCAATTTTGAAATTTGATCATATGACATAAGTAGTGAGCAATTTTTTTCTTTTTTGTGTTCATGTTGACATATTTGTCACATTTGTAAATATCGTGGAGTAAAAAATTTAAATTTCAGAATGTCCACATTCAAAAGTTGTTCAGATTTTAATGTATCGAATTTTTTTTTTTAAAAATTTACATTTGTAAATTGTTAGAATTTTAAAATTGTTAATAGTGAGAAGTTATTCGTATGTGATTTCTTCTTTACGTTTTTGAATGTTAAGATGTAAAATGCATCTAAAATTTTAAAATATTCAAATGTTGGAATTTAATCATATGCCATAAATAGGCAATGTTTATTTTTGTGTTCGTGTTGATATGTTTGTTATATTTTTCTCGTCCGGGTGTGCGGCGTTACAGTGCCCGGGCACGTGAGAGGCCGCGAATCCGTTCGGCTATTATATATAGTAGTATGGTTTTTTGGAAAACGGTAGGGCTTTACTGCGAAAAAGCGGCGAGCAAAGTGCATATCTATATGTTTGTCAAAATAAGAAGGTTAAAACATGAAAGTTGTTTGGGAAGGTGATATCCATCTATCTGTGAAAAGAAAATTCAAACGGGTGACCGAGTGCGACGAATTGGACAAAACTCGACGAATATTTGTGCGAATCTGTATCACAAATTAATGAGTTAGAGTCGACCAAACTCGAAACCGATCATGGGAATGGAACCTACTCGTCGATGCGTAAATTTTTCATGTATAATTTTTCTTGTGGTTTTGGGAAAAAAAAACCGACTGCTGTAGCATGCTATAGTAACACTGCAGGTACTGTAGCTACTGTTACACTGTAGCAAATTTTCTTGGTGAAAATAATTATTTGGTACCGTTTAAAAATATCCTTTTTTTGGTTAACTAATTTTGAAGATTAATGCAGAATTTGTCTTTTTTGCACGGTATAAAATGCAACGAATTTGAAGTTTGAAGAGAAATGTATATATTTATGTCCGTTGATATAAAAAGTTTAAAACATACTGTTAAAGTAGCTACAGTGCTCGGACGCTTCGCGCCATTATATATAGTAGGACAGTAGTTAGTTTGTAATATCTGGAGAACGCAAGGACAGTTGCGTAAAAGAACCACGCGTTTTTATTTCGGGAGGCCGATTTTGGAAAACACGTGGGCTTTTCTGCAAAAAGTGGCGAGCGGGGCTTTTTTTCAAAAAGTTTTATTCTGGAGGACCAATTTATATTTTTGGCCGGGAGGCTGATTTATAATTTTTAAGAAAACGTAAGTCCTTTTCTGCGAAAAAGTGGCGATCGGGGTCTTTTTTGCAGAAAGTTTTATTCCGAGGGCCGATTTGTGTAGGGTGATATACATCTACTTGTGAAATGAAAATTCAAAAGGATGACCGAGTGCGGCAAATTTGACAAAATTTGTCAAATGTTAGTGCGAATCTGGATCCGAAATTAAGGAGCTAGACTCGATCAAACTCAAAACCGATTGCGGGATTGAAACCTACTCGTCGGCACGCATATATTTCATGTATATAATTTTCGGAGAATGCGAACTTTTTTTTAAAAAAAAAATTATGCAAAAAAAAAAAAAAAACTGTAGCGAAGACACTGTAGCTACTGTACACGCTACAGTGCTGCGGCTCTTCAAGCTTTTATTTCTTGTGGTTTTGGGAAAAAAAAACGACTGCTTTAGCATGCTATAGTAACACTGTAGGTACTGTAGCTACTGTTACACTGTAGCAAATTTGCTTGGTGAAAATCATTATTTGGTACCGTTTAAAAATATCCTTTTTTTTGGTTAACTAATTTTGAAGATTAATGCATAATTTGTCTTTTTTGCACGGTATAAAATGCAACGAATTTGAAGTTTGAAGAGAAATGTATATATTTATGTCCGTTGATATAAAAAGTCTAAAACATACTGTTACAGTAGCTACAGTGCTCGGACGCTTCGCGCCATTATATATATATATATATATATATAGTAGGATAGTAGTTAGTTTGTAATATCTGAAAAACGCAAGGACAGTTGCGTAAAAGAACCACGCGTTTTTATTCCGGGAGGCCGATTTTGGAAAACACGTGGGCTTTTCTGCAAAAAGTGGCGAGCGGGGATTTTTTTCAAAAAGTTTTATTCTGGAGGGCCAATTTATATTTTTGGCCGGGAGGCCGATTTATAATTTTTAGGAAAACGTAAGTCCTTTTCTGCGAAAAAGTGGCGATCGGGGTCTTTTTTGCAGAAAGTTTTATTCCGAGGGCCGATTTGTGTAGGGTGATATACATCTACTTGTGAAATGAAAATTCAAAAGGATGACCGAGTGCGGCAAATTTGACAAAATTTGTCAAATGTTAGTGCGAATCTGGATCCGAAATTAAGGAGCTAGACTCGATCAAACTCAAAACCGATTACGGGAATGAAGCCTACTCATCGGCACGCATATATTTCATGTATATAATTTTCGGAGAACGCGAAGTTTTTTTTTTTTAAATTCTGAAAAAAAACTACAGTAGCGAAGACACTGTAGCTACTGTACACGCTACAGTGCTGCGGCTCTTCAAGCTTTTATATATAGTAGTGATTTTTGTTCCTAAAGCTCTCCATTCCCTATTCATTAAGACTAATAGAATTACCCGAATAAAAAAGTATTTACAAAGTAAGGAATATTTTGTCTTTTAGTTAGTGGACCTTTCTCTTGTGGAGTAAGCCAAACTAGTAAGTTGTAACACTTGAATCAGAATTGATGGAGAAGACATTTTAGGCGTGGGAGATGAGTCAGGTGTGAAATGCATCTCAGGAAGCGACTTGTTTTAATTCGAGTTTTTTTACATTTCAAACCGTGTTAAAAACATATTTTAAAAACCGGGATCGTATACCGCCGGATGCCAAAACGCCACCCCGCGTTATTATGATCATTTGTTACTTTTCTTCTTATAGCCAAATTGATATGGAACGGAGAACAACTGTTTAGAGACACTCAAATGTTTATGATGTTTGTTTTATGTGGTTCTAGCTACCACATCTCGCGCTTTTGTCGAAAGCTCATTCATGGAGGCGGCGAGACCCTCCTGAAAGTGGTGGTGGGGAGGACGGCGACGGGAAAGGCTAGCGGCGGACGTTGTAGTGTGTCCGAGCAGCAAGGCGGAGTCACATGTTTGCGGTATTTGGGCACGGTTAATCGAAGAATAAGTCATCACGAATCTCTGTGTGTGTGCTCGTGCTTGTGCATGTGCGCACATGTACGCTCATTCAAGTCGCCTTCGGCTTGTTCAAGTGATTGTAGTCGTCATTAGGTGGTATCCGGATCTGGATATAATTTTTTGTTACTTCTGTTGTTCTATGTACTGTCTTGACTGTTGATGAATAGATCAGCAATTTTCTCCCAAAAATATATAGATATTTTAAAAGAAAAAACACACAAAAAAGTACTCTACATATGGGGAGAAGGCCCACCAACTCGTGAAGGCCATTATCTAATATACTCCACTGCCGGCCAACCCAGTATCTGGCTGCTGGACCGAACGGCCCAGCACGCACGCATCGCATTACCGCCTCCTGAGTCCTAACCGGTCAGACCGACACTACAAGGGAAAGAAAATACGCCTCTCCAAGGTCCTCTCTGCAAAATCCTTTTCGGTGCGTCGTCTCTCTCTCTCTTTCCCCCAAATCCGTAGGAGAGGAGGAGCAGCCAGCCGAATCGCGAGCAGGCCGGCTAGGGTTTCGCCTCCTCCTGCCGCGCGGACGAGATGACGACGGCGGCGCGGCCGACGTGGGCGCCGGCCAAGGGCGGCAACGAGCAGGGCGGGACGCGCATCTTCGGGCCCTCCGGGAAGTACTCCTCCCGCGACCTCGCCGCCCACACCTCCCTCAAGCCCAGGTGAATCCATCGATCGATCCTCAGTCTGCCGACCCCAGCTTGGTTAGAGATCTCGCGCTCACGTCCCGACGATCGAATTCGGGGGGACGGAAGGGGGTAGGGTTAGGGTTCGTCCTGTGGGGAATCGGGTTTCCGCCGGTTTCAGATCGTGGTGGCTGGCCGTGCACGTCGAGCTCTACGCGGTAGAAATTGTCACCGACAGACGCACCCACTACTAGCTCTTACCTCGTCGCAGGCTGGGGCTGGTATATCCCGCTGACTCTGTAGTGATTTTGCATCTCATTAGGGCTGATCGAATTGGTCTGTAGAACCCACTTTGCTCCAGCATCATCTGCAAAAGCACTACTTACTGCTGCAATAGTTACTGCTACTGTGTTCAAGCTTGATAGGATTAGGTCGATTTCTGTACAGTGTTAACAAACCCATGAACTGACTTACTGCTGCAGTACTACAAGTTAAGCAACATACCTGACCTAAGTAAATTGGTTTAAGTGTGGAAACTTGGGATTGTTGAACATAATTTAGCCATTTGTTATATTGATATTCCACAACTACAAAACAACTGTTTAACATGTTTAGAGCTGTGATAGCTACTACATACCAAGTGTAAACGCTTTAACAAATTTTCTGAGAGTAAATTAGTAAACAAATGGTTTATCATGGTTTATATGATTCTCATGTGGGGTTTATTAGTTAACCAGGAATCAACTTACAGCACATACAACAAAATAACACTTCAAACTTCGCATGATTGTTTTATTTATTGACCTTGACAACCCCAAATGAAGTTGGCTGGCAGTTTTAATTATTTTCTGAGATATGTTCGTCGTAATACGTACTGACCTTCGCCCTCTTATGTGCAGAAAAGAGGGACAGCAAACTCAAGAGGAGGTACAGAAGAGAAACCTCAGGGATGAACTCGAGGAGCGTGAACACAAGCACTTCTCATCCAAGGATAAGTCCTATGTTGGTAATACCTCAGGGTCTATATGAGCGTTCTTCCCTCGTATGTACATATTGTGCTTGCCATAAATTCTCGTCTGTGATGTTTGTTTTTGTTACCACATCTGTGAACTGTAATTGATAAGTTCAACCCCTTTTTCCTTGCAGACGAGAGGGACCGGCGAAAGAGTTCAGGCCTGCTCCTCGAAGGTAGGTGACACTAATGCTATTGCAAAGTCTGTTTAGTGCTTGTTTATGTTCAAGGCAGCATGATGATTTTCTTACTCTGTTTTTATGGTAATCACAGGTTCAAAACGAGATGAGGATAAAATAGTTCCACGGGAAATCGATGCAGATGACTCTGACATGGAGCCCAGAAGTGATGATGAAAGGTTTGTTTAGTTCTTGCTCAGTAGTTCATAAATCATGCCCGTTCAAAATGTTGGTCAGATTCTTCTTGCTGTTGCATTTACAGGATTAACTGATACATCTTCTAACTGTGCTAGTAAATTGTATTGTTTATTGTAGCTGAAACAGTTCTTTCCGTGTTATTTCTATAAATTTTGTGTTGGGTGAAATTTATTCATATACTTCCTAGCATGCTTAGTTCATTTTAGTCGGGGTGTGTTTACAACAAATCGTAAAATGGCAAAAGGAATGGTGCACCAACTGTCTTGCATTTTATTGGCACGTGGCTGTTTAGCTGGGCACATTGTAGTTCAGCTGATCATCTCAATTAATTCTATCTCTTGCTCATCAAATTGTAATTTCTATTCAGCGATGATGATGACGATGATGATGACACTGAGGCTCTAATGGCGGAGCTCGAAAGGATTAAAAAAGAAAGAGCCGAGGACAAGCTTAGAAAGGTTTATTATTTTTTCTCTATATTATCGTTTTGAGGTGTTATGTTTCTTTATATTTACAGAATTAATGTGAATTTCTTCCCACCTGTTTGCTGCAGGATCGTCAGCAAGCAGAAGAAGAGGCCAAGATGAAGGAGGCTGAGCTGATGCGAGGAAACCCCCTGATCAATATGAATAACTCCGGGTCCTTCAACGTTAAGAGAAGGTTAAGACACTGATTCCTGGTGTATTATATTAGATGCTTCTTATATGTTGTGGTGCCCTTTTTTAAAAGAAAAGAATGCTGCCATGCTTTGTGCCGAGCTTAATCTGTTCTCATATTTGTTAATTGCAGGTGGGATGATGATGTTGTATTCAAGAACCAGGCCCGTGGAGAGACCAAGACACCAAAGCGGTTTATCAACGACACCATCAGAAGTGATTTCCACCGCAAGTTTCTGCATAGGTACATGAAATGATGCTATTGTATGCTCTATTGCCTGGACGTGTATGTCATGGCCTCCTGGAAAGAGCTTGGGATGTTTCTGTATTTTGATGATTGATTTGTTTGACATTACTGTAAGTCTGTAACATTTGTCTTATCTGAATGGTTATATCTCTACCCTGACCCTGAGTAAAGAAACTCACTGCTTGTGTATAACTGATGCTGTGTCATAACTTTTCTCTTTTTTAGTATTTATTACTACTTGAATTCTTTCAGATGCTCTCTAGCCACATTGACCTAGATATCAGTAGGTTTATGGAATATTCTCAGTTTGTGTGGCTGTGCAGCAGTGTCTTGGAAAATATTTGTGTTTAAGCTGAATTTCATTGAGTACCAATTTTGCTTGTCAGCCTTCTCTTGGGAATTTTCTTATAACTGAACTCTTAACCATTTACAGTTGCTTTTGATTGATATCTGATTATTAGACTAGAAAGGAGATGTAGTGAGTTCAACCGAGCAAAGTGGCAGGTTACCCTGTGCCTCTATCTTGTGGCATCGGTGTCGTGCTGCTCGGAGATCGATACCCTGGTTCTCCACTCAACTGTTAGCTGGCCATCTTTTCAGGGCTACTTGGGAGGTGCCAAGTTAAATTTATTTTCTCTTCCTGAGTTTAGTTGTTTAGTTAACTATGGGTGCACCCGTTGAAGTTTTCTTCTTTAGAGATTTGGATAGAAGACGCGTTTGCTGCATTTTTGTTTCGTTTTGTTGAGTAATGTTCAGATAATGTCGCTTGTTATCGAGCGTAGCAGCTCCTTTTCCTCCCTTTTTTCTGGTATGTACTGCTTCGGATTCACTATTTGTTTGTTCTTTTCTGCTACATGCAAATTAACCTCTCTATACTTGCGGGGCCCTTCTCATTGAAAAGGATTTTGAGAGAGCCTGCCATTGAAATTGTTTTCTTGTTTTTATGATTCTTGCTGTTCGATTCATTTCTGATCTGTGTATAGTTTAGAAGTAGTGAGAGTTAGCCGGATTCTTATTAGTGTAGAAGCAGTGGGAGTTAAGCCGAGCAAAGTGGCAGGTTACCCGTTGCCTCAGTTTCTCATGGCATCGGTGTCGTTGTGCTGCTCGGATATCCATCACTCCTGGTTCTCACACTGTTCGCTAGCCACTGTCCATGGTGCTAGTGTGTGAGGCCAGGTGGACATATTCTTGTTTGAATAGGTCAGTTGGGCTTCTGCCTCCCTGCACTTTTATTACTCTTCAGTGGTTCAGATCTGTTTTTGTCATCCGTGGCTAACTGACTGAGTTATATGCTCTGGAGAAGATAGATGATGTCTTATATGCTGATTCTTTTGATTTTGTTGGTTGATGGTCAGGTAGTGGATGCTTGCTATTGCTATCTACTTGAGCTGTTCCTATCCCTTGCTTTTCTTTCGATTTTTTTGGTTTGTTTGACCCGTTGTTAGTCGGTTGATTTCTGATTAGACTAGATGGAAGTGGTGCCAGTTTATGCGAGCAATATGCCAGGTTACTCTTTACCACCCTTTCTCATGCCATTCGAGTTGGTGCTGCTCGCAAAATGGCAGGTTACTCTTTGCCACTGTCCATGGCTGCTTTCCCTGCGGATGGTCGAGGGTTCGTAGGGTAACATTTCTATGTTATCTCCTATGTTTAATTGGTGAGCACATGCTCTGTTCATGTTTGACATTTAGACATGGCGGCATTATTCAGCTGAGTAGATTCTGTTCTTCTGTGGCATTATTTTACTTTGCTTGAACTGCTTGTAAATAAAACTGAAAGAGTCTGTGTTACGCCGTATTCACTATATTTAGAACCTGACGCAACCCTGTTTAATTTTTTTAATTAGTAGGAGTACATTTTTGCAACGTTTGAATCTTTTTCTCAGCCTAAGATTACTTGAATTTATTTTTGGAGACACATATTGAGAACCAGAGGAGGCCCCATGCTGCTGTATGCTGTGTACTGTGTAGGCCGTGGATGAAATGGAAGATGGATAATCTCACCCCGTTCCATAGCAGAAGTAAATCGTTGCTATGTTTTTTTTTCAGTTCGAATGCTATCAATATAGCTCAGAGAAGAACTTGTTTTTACTGTTTGAATACCGGAAATCATGGTATCATTACGCCGAGGGTAACTGCAACCTCTCCGCAAGCTCTGTACCTGCGGCCCGAGGGTCGGAGACTCGAGCGGAGGAGGCCGCCAATCCGTGGCAGGCTTCCAAGATCACCAACCCCAGGTTGCAGAGCCTGGTTGCCCTTGGCATCGTCCCGGCGCAAGATGTGGTGGAGTGGTGTGTGGATCGTTTTAGACCAAAGGCATAAAAGACCCGACGTTAAATTAATAACGTCACAAACGGCGAGAGGATACAAAGTGCTGAACCCAGAATACAACGCAACCCCGCACACACACAAGGAAACAGAGCTACTAGGCGAATACAGGTAGACACCGACGAACACCGCCACTGTCCACACAAGGTAGACAGGCTCACCCAACCCCTCAACGGGCAGCCGAGGAGACTAGGACGAAAACCATCGCCACTGACCACAAAGCGGCCAGGCTCAACAAGGGGCCACAGAGAGACGCCGGTGAGATAAGGTGAGCGCCGACGAGCACCGCCACTGACCACAGCAGCTGCAGACAGGTACCAGGTAGCTCCACACAAGAAACGCCGGTGTGCAAAGGGAGTTGTAGACCTTGCCGGAGAGAGCTTGGAGAGAAGGTTGCCACGGCAAACACCTCCCAACCTCTCCGGAGAGCAACAAACCGTGTATTCCAAGGCGGGGTCTTCAAGAAGAGAGCGACGCCAAAACGCCGCCACCGCCCGACCCAAAGGTCTAAGATTTTCATCCGGAGCAAAGAAGGGCCAAGAGGAGCCACTACGACGCCTCCAAGGAGGGAACGGCGTCCACGGACGTCGCCGCCGCGGCCCGAGAAGATCCCAGGCAAGGGTTTCCCCTCGGCGTACACTCTCCGCCTTCTACACAGGGCACCAGAAGTCGCCAAGACGACTCTGACACCACTGCCACGCGCAGTTGCTCGCCGGCAGGCGGCCGAGGTCGCCGGCCAGCACCAGAGCCCCTGGCACGCCCGCCAACCACAGGGCTCACCACCGTCCAGGGCCGCCACCCCGGCGTCCCAGCTCCACACACGGCTAGAAAGAGCGAGACAGGGAGGAAGGCCTCCACCACCAAGTCAACCGCCGGCCGCCCCCAAGGCAACCGCAGCAACAGCCCTGGCACGGGGGTGGTAGAGCTCGAGGGTCGGGCCCCTGCCCTTCCAGATCGAGGTGGCCAGACCGACCACATCCTACCAACCACACCCGGACGCCTCCACGCTGCACACCGGACCAGGGCACCACCGCGCCGGCCACCCAAGCACAGGCCAAGCCTCCACACGGGAGCGCACAAGGCGGCCCACCCAACCCAGATCGGGCCCAGATTGGGCCCAAATCGGGCCCGAGCCGCCGCCGCCGCGCTTCCTCCGCAGCTCCGGGCACCACCACCGCCGAGCCACCTCTGTGAAGGCCCAGAACGCCGCCGACACCTCGCCTGCTCCGCCAGCCGCGCGCTTCGCCGACACCAGCTCCACCAGCGCAGCCCGCAAGTCGCCTCTCCTCCGCGCGAAGGGAGCCCGACGGGGCGCGCCCACCTCGCCCGCCTCCATTGTCGGCAGGGCGCGGCCGCCACCGCCGGCGGCGGCGGCGGCAGCGGCCAGGGAGAGCCGCGGCGGGGACTTTTTTGGCTAGGGTTTGGGGACCTCCGGAGCTGCTCGCGCGAGCAGCCCGGGAGGTGTGTGTGGATCGTGGCGCACGTTCCTGGCCCTAGTGCATTTGTTGTACGTGTTCAAGTGCGCCTAGTGTATGTGTGTTATCTGGTGGAGTGGTTGTGCTTGGTGTAACCATATTTTTTATTCTCTCTATCGTCTCTGCAACGGAACCGCCATATACACTGTTTGGTGCACGTGCGTTTTTAAACCACATCCCAACCTTCGCTGCAGCACCGCATCGTCGTTCTCCTCGCTACTAGCGCCCCGGAGCGGGTTGTGTGTGTTGTGGCGTTTGTCGACTTGGGTCGTGTGGGCGACGGGTCGTTTCGTTTGTGTCATTCTTTTGTACAGTTTGTATGGTTTTTGGACCCGGTTTCCTTATAAACTGGGTCGATTCTTTCTATCTATTCGAGCGGTGGAGCGACCACCTTGTCCTCAAAAAAAAAAAATTCTGTAATCAAACGAACGTGGGTGGCTTCCCTCCTACCTAACGGTTCTCCCCTACTTTGTTGAATTGCTCCACTCAATACTCTGTAATCTAAATAAATATTTGTCTTATAATATCAGTCATTCTAGGATAAAATGTACACAAAATTATGCACGTTGATCGTGGTGGTACCACGGTTTCGAGTTTCGTTGACAATACCTTCTCAATTTTGGACCGATATTCAGAGCCTTCTATACGATTTTTGTCAAAATCAGCGCACTTGGTCGACCATTCAAATTTTCTTTTAACGAGTAGGTTCAATTTTGACGTTTCGCACAATTTTCGTGTTGTAGTTTTTCCGTTTTGATGGTCATATACGATTTATGAGTATGTGTTGTACTGTACGTATGTATGTCTTCAACTACGCTTAGTGTATGTGTTATTTAACTTCTCTCATCGCCGCTCGGGCAGTGAACTCCGCCCTCATAGCAGGTACTAGCCTGTGCTTGGTATAACTGTATTTTTTAATCTATATATTGTCTCTGCTCAACTGTATCATTGCCGTTGTGGCTATTACTTTGTGTTTGCTGCACATGGGTTATTAAACCCCATCGTAATCTTCGTCACCACCGTCCTTCTCGTCGCCACAAGTGTTAGAAATAGTGTGACGTAAGTTCACCGCATAAATAAAAGGTGAGAGTACACGAAACATAGACAAACTACCTCGTTCGGACAAAGACGGTATGATTAGACTTTTATTGACAATCAAACAAACATAGTGCATGTGAGGACCCCGGTTTAGCTATCCGAGATACTCGTTATGTTTCCTGCAACAATCTCATGATCAGTCTGTTGTTGCACATAACTCGAATTGGTATCACAGAACACCCATAAATACCGAATGATTTTACTTACTTGATTGAAGCCATAACTTCAACAGGTATTTGCAGCGGAATTCTCCAAAACAACGTGGAGCCCAAGTCATTTGCCAACCCTACAGGCAGTTGACTGAGAAGCGCCCTAGTTCGCATTGACGTTGGTGAATGCTCTTTTTCTCTTCAAACTGCTACTCTTCAAAATCTGGCTAAGACAATAGCCAGGGACGAAACCAATATGAGTACATTTGAATGTACTCGCAAACTACCCCCGGAATGAGCATGCACTACTCTTTTCTTTTATTGTTTACATACTTTTGTTTAATAAAACTTTGTTTTCAAATCTCTATATCTTTATTGAAAAAAGAAAGAATGCTTTTAGAACTTTTCCCATAAACCTGTTTTTGTAAGAAGTCTCTTTTAAAACTTTTTCCCGAAAATATATCTCTGTTGAAATAGGTAAGAAGTTTCTTTAAAAACATTTTTCCGGAAAATCGCCATTTTGCTTATTTCTCCCAAAACTCCTCCTTTTTCGGCCAAGACCCTTCATGGTCAAATCATTTTCCAGCAACCTCATACCAGCCCGTCGGTATAGTTGCAGATATCACACATCTCCATTTTAGTTTCAATCCTCAAAACTTTTCAAAACTTGCACCTGGTCAAAGCAGTTCTTTCCAACTTTCCATATCCGAGGACCCGGCTATTCGAATAGTTTTACACTCTGCAGAGGTAGCACGCTTTTCCCACACCCATCCGGTAACTCATCGTGTCAGCCACGTCCCGCCATACAAGGTGTATGCGAAGTTGAGCCACCGACCATAGCCTGTCCTTTGCTCATGCTAGTATAGGACCCTACCGCTACGAAATTTTCCACCTTTCCATCGACACCCAGTCCAGATTCCCCGTCGGGAAACCTAAGTGTGAGAACTCGTAGTTCTGCCCGGCGAGCGAACCCTTCAATCCCCCATCCTCAGATGCCAGGACCCAGGTCAGGGGGTAGGTCGCCATGACCATCCCCTCATGGAACGAGGTCATCCTCGTTGTTGAGGCATCCCATACTAATATGAGCAAATTATATGACTACGCCCTTTCCCATAGGTGGGTAAATGTGGTCGCACAGGGTATTGGTTGTTCTGTAAGTACAAGGACACAATGTGCATTTTTCATAAACGTCACCATTCACCATTTCTCCACTTCAACACCGATATCACGGCATTCCACATTTATCCAAGTACTTCCAAGGAGTTTTGAGTAAACCATATTTTTCCCATCCTATAGTTTGAAAAAGGATTTCCATCTAGGATCTCCATATAGGGTGTCAAAATAATATACTTATATTTTGGAAAAGGGTTTTCAAAATCATAACTGTTGTGGCAAACACCACATAAATCACTTATGCTTTTTATAAGTAAAACATGTGAACCAAAATAGATGTATATAAATGCAAGCTCAGAGGATAGCTTGCCTGATTTCAGCATAATGTCCCTGGACTTCTCCTCACTGATCCAAGAAATAAACTCCCATCCTCCTTCAATAAATCCTTTCCAAGGTTCACTCCGACAGCGTTTATATCTAGCGTCGCAACATGAAAATAAAACAACACTCAATAAGCAAACCAAACCACAAGTGGTACACAAACAAGGAACAAACCACAAGTATCAAACTAATCACTCAAGCCACAAACTAAGATCTACATTTACAAGGGCATTATACTAATCAGGAGTATAACACCACAAACATGCTAAAACAAGAGGGCACAAGGACACCCTCAATTAGAGGTAATTAATAACCATTTTTCCTAATCAGGAAATACTTCAGACAAAAGTTAATTACATTGTTTTCCTTCCAAACAGGAAATATTTCAGACAAAATTAAGTCATCAAATAGTTCCTACTAACAAGCAAGGCTATGCACTCTTAGCAAACCTAAGCAACCAGTAGCCCAAACTTAGTTAAAAAGATTATCTCGCTAATTCAAAATATCAAGCAACACAAGCATAATTAACTACTTGTTGGTTGCTTAAAACACCACTAAACTACACATGTTTAACTCAATTAAGCCTAACACATGCCACTAACAGTACTAACATATACTAACATTCTAATTATCAGTAACACACATGCAACAGTACCAAAATAATCATCAACAAGCATAAAACACATTTTTATTAACAAGACAATTTAATTCCCTTCTTTTTATTTGAGGCAGAACTACACTTTTACTAAATATTACTCCTAGGTAGTTCTGTAAATCAAACAATCATGCAAATTTGGGTTTGTGTTCTATGTTACTATTAGAAACTATCCCAATTGGATTTACTCCAAAATTCATCTCACAAAAATCTACAAAAATCACCAAAGTGCCACTGGTGTGTTTACAAGAATGAATAGAACTTTTGTTTTAGGTTTCATTTGCAAGCAAGGCTAACAGATCTGGAAAGGTATCATCTCAACCTATCCAGAGAATTTTAGTTTGCAATATTTGGATTTATAAAACTCTAGATATTAAATATTTAGTGCAAAACATACTTTTTATAAGATTAAATCTAGAAGGCACTCAGAATCATATTTTTGCAAACAGCCAGTGTGGCATGTTTAAGAAAACATACAGGAACACTACAAATATTATACCAAAATTATTGCACACATAGATCCACCACAATAGAATTAAAACTACACTACAAATTTAACAGGAAACTAAAATAGGAATTGATCTATATAAAAGAAAATGCCACTGGGCTGGATCTGCTTCCGATCCGTGCCGTGCGAAGATGGGCCGGCCCGTTGCGCTGGCGAAGAGGTACGGGCCTCCTTCTTCCTCGACACGCACGGCCGAGCGAGGAAACGAGCAGAGCTCCGGCGAGGACGGCGCCGGCGACTCCGGGCTCCTAAAAAAAGAAAAGAAGATGTCCACTGGTTAGCTAGCGATGCGGGGATCTCAGGGGGACAAAAATGGCGAGGAATGGTGGTCTGAGTCACCCGCGAGCTTGCTGGACATCTCGGCGACGGAGAGGAAGAGGATGCGGACGGCAACGGCGATCCCGGGCTTCCCAGCTCGATTCCTTCAGCGCGGAGGGAGTACCGAACACGGGGAAGCTCCTGGTGCTCTTCGATTTGGACGGGGAGGCTTGAATCGGTGGCGGTGCTCGACGGCGAGCTCGGCCGGGGTGCTAGGGTTTCGAGTCGTGGAGGGGAGCAGATAGGGAGAGGAAGGAGAGCGAGTGAGTGGGCAGAGCGTCGTGGGGAGCCTCCTTATCCCCTTCGACGCGGCAGAGGAGCGAGAGGGGGGGGGGGGGGGGGGGTCCGGGCGGCGAGCGCGCCGTGCGGGCGACACGGCGCCGTGCGGCACTGCTGCTACAGGAAAGAGACGATGTTTTTCCAAAAACCCCCTTGGCAGAACTTTTCCCTCTCACAACTAAGTCCTTTTCCTGATTTTCTTTTATTTCTTTTAAAACCAGTAGCCTTTCAGTGATTTAATTGAGGCACTAAAATATTTTAGAAAAATATGTAAAAATTTGAGTAGACTCCCCTTAGCATGAAGAAGCTCCACAAAATTTGGAGTGACAAAATAAAATGTTTGGAACCACATTTGTTCCTAGGGTTTGAATAGGGCATTTTTGCTTAATTTCAAATGTTGCTCCTTTAGAAATTCTAAAGCAAGTTCAAAATATTATTTTTGAACTCTTGGAACTTCCTTGACAAATATATTAGCTTTTGTATTTGTGTTTGTCAGAAACAAACACATTTGAATTGAATCAAAAGAATAAAATAGGATTTCATAGTTTAAATAGAATTAAGTGGTAACTATATAATTTTGAGAAGGGAGGGGTATGAGAAGGAGATGGTCATCTTTTTACCTCATCCATGGAATTAATTTCATAAAGAAAATATTTGCTTGAGAGAAATAGAGAGTGAGGTAGATGGATTAATATATTAAGATCATTTCTTTAACTCATGATCTTAATTTCTATTTGTTGAATAATTGGAGGAGTTTGTTTTAAATTTAAGTCACATTCCAAATTTGTTGCCAAGAGTGTTTTTAATTTACTACTCTAGCACACTTGGTTAATTATACACACAAGCAACAACACAACAAGATCACATCACAACCAAGTCCACACAAGGTCAAACACAACAATGGGAAGTAAAACACAATCATCAGTGAAACATTTCAAAAGTTTTTGTTGGTTCTGAAATTTGGGTCTTGTGAAACTAAGTTTTTCTTAGTTTCTAATTTTGGGATGTGACAGTGCAGTAGATGGAATAGACCGTGTTTTTCCTCCGCACGGATGAAAAGAGCCCCAAATCCACAAACTTGTGCAAAATCTTTAGCCAAGTGATACGATGTTTTGTCTCATAGGTGTAGATACACACATTATAAAATATATTTTAAATGTATTATAAAATGTAAATATCAAGACAATATCTCGGGTATAGATGCATATTGACATTTTATGTCCACACAAAACGTTTCACAAAAAAAAAAAGACATTTCTTGTGGCTAGTATAGAGAAGACAACAAATGTCTCTGTGAAAAATCATTTTGAAACATCAGAATTTTTCTTTTTTACATAGTCCACACATGTCATTTTTTAGCGAAACTTTTAGTTCATACATAAAATGTCTATATGTATATCAAAAATTATTTTTTGACTTTTTTTAACATTTTGAAATGTAAATTTTAAGTAGTGTGCATCCACACCTACAAGACAAAACAGATTCCCCTTAGCCAGTTCCCATATTTCTGGTAAGATAGGCACTTTGATGTTCTGGCGATGCAAAAATTCTATGCCACCAGGTAACCAAACACACTATTTTTCTCATCTAGCGAGCCAACACGAAGCCTTCTCGACTAGCCAAATATGCTTGGATTGAATGAGTACTACAGTGAGAACCTGCCTGTGGTAAGATGATTAGGATGGTGGTTGTACCCAGCCCACCAGAGAATCGCAGGTTTGACACTGGTGTTTCTCATTTATGCGGATTATCGTTTAATGAGAGGAGACACTAACCCACTTGCTCAGTATATTGGAGGCGCTTATAGGGTATGGGGTGCGTGCGTGCGTACGTTTGTGTCTGCACGTTGTACTGTGTTTCGAAAAGAAAAAAAACGAGTACTGCAGCGCAACGACCAGAGGCACATACACGCGCGGGCACACGTGTATACCTGTATGTACCCGTATGTGACCTCACCGCATGTACCCCGCAGGCTGCATCTATCAGTCCTCCTCTGCAACCCTACGCTGCCGGATCAGGTCGGCGGCGCCGGCGGCCACCGTATAAGGTACTTACTCTCCTCTATCTCCATCGATGCTCCTATTGGACAGACGAGATCTCACTCCATCTTACTCCTCCATGGATCGATGATTTCAGTGGGCAGCACAGATCAATTCGATGCGGCGCGGCTGGGACAACGACGACGACAGGCACCATCGCCGGATTCCTTGTGTCGATGACATCGAAACGGCCAGACTGAAATATTATTACAGCGACGACGACGACGAGGTCGATCTGGAGCAGCCGCGGTCGGAGCTGGAAGCTCTGCACATCGCCCGCTGCGACACCATCCTCGAGTACGATCCCAAGAAGCAATCTCGCGTCTTCACCCGCGTCTGCAGCATCAACATTGCCGGCTTCGACCTCGATAGAGAGTGTCAGTATGGATATTATAATTTCCTTATCTACAGCCATTTCGTTAATTTCATTGATCTTCTCGATCGATCTCCAATTAGCTAGGGATTGGATATGATGCAGAGAGGGACTGATGACGGGTGGGGATTTTTCAGTTCAGTTCCCTTGCCCCATTGTCACGGGTCTGATTTCTCTTTACATTGGTTTTATTTGCAGCTAAGGCTGGTCTTGGGCCGCTGCTTAAGGATGTAACTCCTGAGACGTTGAGGTTCCTGGCGCCGGTATCGGCCAGTGTCATTTCTGTGAAAGTAATCGAGTCTGATCGGGGTTACCCGGTCAGCGTATACGGTACTGTTGTCGCAAGGGATATCATCGATTTCAGATGTGTCTATCTGTTCAGACGCGAAAGAGAAGATCCCCAAATCATCAACTCTGCAGTATGCACTCATTCATCCCTGTTTCTTGTTTTGTTTTTTTGCTTATCATGCATCTTCTCGCAAATATATCCATAGTGGACACACTAGGCACACACTAGTCAGGTGTCCTTAGTCCTCCAGAAAATACATGTATACATTCTGGCTATTTACGGACTAAAATGCAAACAGCTACATAGTTCAGTATGTTCCGCTAAATTAAGTCTGCTAGTTTAAGTTGGAAGCCATGTTTAGCTGTAAAATACCATGATTGCCATCACGTTGGATACACTTTGTTCGTAGAAATAGCTGTGCGTTCCATTTTTTTGGGAAACATTGATGGCTTCCACATATTACTTTTATGTGATCACATGTCCAACCTACTCCCTCCATTCCTTGATGTAAGGTGTATAGTTTTCTGCACGAATATTAAAACGGGGTATTTTGTACACAGTGGACTCAAATTGTCCATAAATAGCAAATACACCTTATATTATGGATTTTTCTTCAAAAAACTGTACACCTTACATCAAAGAACAGAGGGAGTATTATTTTATCTGTTGATGTTGTGCTCTAATAATGGGTGTTATTGCTGAAAATACAGTTTCACAAATTATTTTGGTGCCATACTTGTTTAAATTTTGTTTCCTACAATCTTCTGTGAGATTTGGTTGCTTATTTTGCATATTGTGGTGCAGCCGGTTATTTACTATCTACCACCGTACAATTTTCAATTGTGGATGCTGGCATGTTCTATACTTGAAATAAAAACATACTAATGTACAAGCCACAAATATCTGGATGTTTGTAGCAGTTTCTAGGCACTATAGCAACGTGACAACAGAACTGAAGAAGTAATCAAATAATTCCCATGCTAGTTAAACAACAAAATCTTCAAACTGTTTGAATTTATCTAACTAGTCAAGCTTGTTTTGCTTGTCATGTCTACTACATAGCTTGTTCAACTACGTAGGAATATTGTGATTTTTCTTCTTAATTATTGTGCAGGAGGATATGTTAACATTGACAGGTCCATGTCGAGGATTAATAGCATTTGATTATATATATTTTGAGTTCAGTCTAAAGGTCAAGGGTGATCCCGACGAAGATTTTAGCAAAGGTGTAATCGTGGACCGTGCCTATGGCACTGAACCCATCACTGTAGACCTACCTAGTTGGCTCAGTAGAGTGGAATTAGTATTTCAATCTGTTGAATATCCTGTGGCGGCTAGCCTTCAAGTAAACATTTTGAATGGACCGCCTAATGCCCCTTTCATTGGGATAATATCTGCTGGTACTAGAAATGCTGAAAGCCATATCATTCTGTATGATGGTAGAGCACCGAAGGGCAGCGGGATACTAGTCGGAGATGATGGCTTAGTTCCGCTAAGTCGTAATATGGTAATTGTCCCTAACCCTAGATGGGACGACGAAGAACTTTTGGTCCATGTTTGTTTTCTTGATGATGATGAGGATGAAGGCACTCAGGTTACTATACAACACCCTGATGAAGAGCATGTTTGCAATCACGGTTCCTATGAGCTACAAGTAATGGTTGCATGGAATTTTGTCCTATCAAGACCAAGGGCCAAACATATCGACACAAGAACCATTTTATTACCCCAATTTTATCAAAACCCTGATTATGGTTAGTGGTGATCTATTCCTACCTGGTTTGTGATGTGGAGGGCATGGTCCACTAGCAGCATGTCTTACCAACTTGTAAGAGCTATGGTTGCATGATGTGATGTACTTGTAATATGAGAGGACATGGTAGACAGATAAGAAAGCACTATGCTTGCTGGATGTTTGGTATTAATGGTAATTAGTGACTGATTGTAATTATTTTTTCTTGGAGGAATAATTTTGCAAAGTAAGATTTGGTGCATACACTTAGTTTGCTCGACATGCTAATAATATAGAACAATAAACATGATGAAGCTAAGCACGATTACAACCCCTAACAAACACAAAGTTCAAAGTCATAGATATAGGTTATTATAATGTCATTTTAAGCTTAAAGGGGCATGATTAAGCATAGCGAGTAGATAGGCACTAACAACTCCACACAACAAATGCATGACAGTTTACTAGTTTTCCCGATGTAAAAACCTGAACTTAACCCTACACATACTAGATTACTAGTTTTGAAAAATGTAACCGAAACATACCTAGCTCATAACTATTTTTGGAAGTTGTATTACACACATGAGAATCACTTTTTCTTTGAACCACTCGTTGAACCCCCCTTTTGCCATATCAGGTTTGATATGAGAATTTTTCATAAGAACACATTACTACTCTCGCCAACTTAGGTTCTCCCCATCTGCGCCAAGATGAAAGGTGACATTACACGAAGCACAAAAACGAATGATGGTCAGGGGTAAAACTCCTCTTAGGGAAAGGTAGGGCCGCTGTCCTACCTGGATATTTCGCAAATGAAAATTTAAGAGTTCAGTGACCAATCTACTCATCTCAAGTAAGTTGTGTGACCGTCAGTGCATTTATCGACGCGGATTTGCTACCCGGGTGGCTAGCTGTGCATACCCTCTTAGCCATCGGATATAGAGAGTATCAGATCCCTATGCTCTGGGCTGAGTTAGATAGTGTATCCTTGCTTTGACGCCGTCCTGCCTTCCGTTTACATGCATGCACGATTGGTTTCCTTTGCGAAAAAGTTGTGGCCACAGGGTGAGCTGTGGTCCGCCGCGTCAGCAAACAGCAAATGAAAAGCTGTTTTACTTATTAGCTCGGCAACCGAAGCAAATGAAAAGTAATCGAAGGGGTATGTGTTAAAAAAAAATTGGTGTTCATTAGCTTATTAATCGAAGTTAAAACTTCAGGTTCAATAGAAACTGGAATTCATCACCAACAATCATGACCTAATATTAAACAATCACGACCGTACTTGTGACCTGATGCCAAATTCAGGTTCGGTGGCCAAAATAATATTCCCTCCGTCCACAAAAATAAGTGTCTCAAGTTTACCCAAAAATAAATATATCTATACATTAAACATTTATTTTGACATTTATTTTGGGACGGAGGGAGTAAAATAGATCATGACAAATTCGATCCTGGGATAGATACTCCATGATTTGAATTGTTTTTCCCTCGAGAATCTATCTCAGGAAACCGCTCCATGATTCAAGTAGCATGGAAAAAAGAAAATCAGAAACATCCGTGCCCATACATTGATCTTAAGAATAAGTACGGTCTGAAATCCCATTCCAATCCAAGATCACAAATATATACAACGTGTGGATCTCTGCCTTGTTCTTCTGCATATGTTCGTGCTCAGTTTGTAATCTTTGTTGAATATATGCAGTTGGGATCCTTCAAAAAAAAAAAATGCAAAGTACATATCAGGATAAGAAAAAGCAAGAAGGGGAGAGGAATGTATCACGTAGGCAAGAACAATAGAAATATTCGACGCAGCCCGTTGACATAAACAGTGCGATTAAATCTAGTTGAAAAACTACACGTCGAAGGAAAAAAAAAACTCGACGCGGCCGCTCGGCTTGGAGCTAGCTCCACCGTACTGATCCGCGACTGCATCTTCCGCGATGGGGACACAAGTTCCGAAGGCTAGCTCGACTGGGGAGAGGCCGCTGGAGACGGATCCAACGTCCTGACCTGAGACGGCATCTCCAGCACCGTGGAGTTTCGTTGCTCGCAGAAGAGAAGACCGGTGCACGTGGATCCAACATCAAAGCACAGATGAGAGAAAAAGAGGTTAAAGAAATTGATCCTGTGAATCAAATCTTTTGAAACACCGGCATACATGCAAACAGGATCAGTCAAATTGTCCCGTGTCCTAAATGGAACAGAAATTTCTAACTAGGATCCAATCCATGGAAACAGAAGCTGAAATGCATCGGCAATACAACTGTTGGATATCAATATTCATGATCCATTTTTCTTCACACCAAGATCTGTTAAAGGGTAAACATGTTCAGATCTGACAGAGATTTGGGATAAGAACCATTGAAGAAAGAGACAGACCAAATCAATTTGATACAGAAATATCAAGGGGATAAAGGAAAGAAGAGAAGTTGAGATCAGCTTCAATGGCAGATCCCAAAACGGCCAAACGTGAACAGAAGGAAGCAAATCGAGACGGGGAAAAGGAAATACGAACAGAAGGGGAAATGAAGCAAATTGGACCGGGAAAAACAATGGAAAAGCAAATCCACAGTCCTCGCTCACTCTCCGTCACCGGCCGCCGCCTCCCTTCCGACCGGTGACTCTGTTCACGCCACCGGCCTCCCTTGCCCTCCTCCATACCACATCAACTGCGACGACGACGGTCGAGCCTCCACCGCTTCATATTGGACAGAAGAGAGAGGAGAGATGGGCAAAAGATTGGGGTCGGGAGCAGTGTACATGGTACAGTTTCAAAACTACCCGTCGCTGTTTATTACGCAGGGGATATTGTTGGTACTAATTTCCCTAAATGGATTGTCACCCGCACATGGTGAACGGCGTTACTTATGTCGTTACATTTGTCGTTAGATTTTGGTGCTCCCTTTATCCCACAGGGGTGATTCAACGGCTAGATAGGGGTGCGTAGCTAGCCCGGTGGGTAGCCCACTATTTTGCCTCTATATATAGTCATTTTCATACATATACAATTTTCCTTGGTTTTAGTTCTAGATAAAGATATAAAAGAAAGAAAAAAAACCCAGTTGGGGGCTACCTCAGTCGAGCTGGGCTTCGTGGGCCACACACTTGGGACCAAGGAGGACCTCTTCGGGGTATTTTTTTGCCAAATCTGGCCGTTTTCACAAACTAAACACGGAACTGGCCGCTCCTGGAAACTATTTCAAATCTGGCCCCTCGGGTCGGCGCCATATTATATGGAGCCGAGATTGTACAGGTCGGTGCCACACTAACCTGGAGCCGAACTTCGTCGCTGGGCCTGAACCACGTTACCGGGAGCCGACCTACGCGTTCTCTGAATTTAATTTCGATGTGTTCGGCTCCATATAACGTGGCGCCGACCTACCAGCTATAACCCTAGTCGTTCCATTCTCCCTCCCACCCACTCTATTCCTCTCCCCACCGTCGCCCCAAGCTTTCTCTCTCCGATTTTCCGCCCCAAACTTCAAATCCACTCAAAACTCGTGGATTCCTTCAATTTAGACCATGGCAACTCTTCTTGGAGGTATTCTCTCTCAAATCTCTTTCTTTCCATCCAATTTATTATGAAATTCCATGTAATTTTGGTCCGAATTTGTTGAACCTAAAATTATGGTGTATTCTTTTGTTCAAGTATTAAATGTATGTGTGAATTCGTTTGTAGGGTGTAGCTCTTTGGTTGGGAACATGTAAATATTTTAGAATATATATGTTGGGAACATGGTGGCTAAATTTTAGAATAGACACTTCCATTGTTTAATGTGGAGCTTTGTATGTACATGGGGACTAATTTGGTATGTGGAGCTTTGGGTGTGCATAGTTGAAGTATTAGAAGCATTATAAATGTATGTGGATGGTCGTACAATATATTATAGTCCCACATATTTTGTACAGTTTCTTATATTTCATTTGTCTTGCATACATGTGTATGTAGCTTTGTGTGTGTTCTTAGTTTCATTTTTTTAGACTTTCCCGTGTAGCTTTTGATGTTTCCTTTTTGTTTGGTAGATTCCACAGACATTTACAAAGAACTTGCACGTAAGATGAAGATAGTAGAAACAACCAAAGGCAAGTATCCCAATGTATCATGCAAAGATGCACCAGTGCCACCAAGGTATCCGGTTCCGAATTGTCCTTGCGGCAAACCTTGTGAAATATCACAATCTATGCATGCCGCTATGGCCGGTCGTGCGTTTTACATGTGCAGCGATTCTCGCGTGAGTTTTCTTATGTATTTTCCTTATAGTCAATTCAAAATTTATTTGTATTTGTTGTCCTATTTGACTTGATTTTGACTGGTGATGTTGACCTTCACGGCAACGACAACAATTGACTTGATTTCAGAGTTGTCAACAAGCTCTTTGTACAACTCCCACCCTTCGTTGTCTCCGATGGGTATCATCTGAGTATAAGACCTAGAGCCACCGACATCGTATCTTCCTTCCAAACCAACACCAATGCCTAACCAACCCAACGCCGTTTCGAGCTTCACAACAAGCTCACACAAAGTTGGACTATGCGGGAAGAACATTACTTTACTCGTCATCTCCACAAACTCAACACCACAGCTAGAGGACACAACACGACCTCCGCGATGAACATGAACAATCTTTGTGTAGGCCATCTATAATCGGAACCAAAATATAGCTCTACCATTAGATGATGAATTATCTAAACAAAGAGCTCTCAATAACAAATTATTTCGATACCAACAAATAGAGCTACTATGAACAAATTGATTCTACATTCCGTTGCCACCATTGCCACTTAATTAACAAATCTATTCTCCTCCAAACTAATAAATCTATTCTAGACACAATTGACACCATTAACATCCGGAAACACAAATCTAATTTCGGGGATCCAAATTTCTAGGACGGTCATCCATTCTATCTCGAATGTACACCATATTGGCACCAAAATAATTCACAAACACTAGCTTATGGACAAATATTTTTGCAATACACATTCATTTGAAATTCGGTCAAAATTGAGTGCGGTAGGAGGGAGGGGGCGGGTGGGCACGCAATATACCTTCATGGAGGAGGCGAGGCCGTCGACGGGCTCTTGGCCAGCGCCGGCGATGGAGAAGGAGGCGGGGCCACGGTAGTTCCGGTGGGAGGCGGCGGCCGAAGCGTGGCTGGGTACGGTGCCGACCGGAGGTGAGGCAGGTGGTGGGGCGCTGCGGCGGGAACGGATAGGGGCCGGCGGCGAGGATAGCGGCGGCCGGCGGCGTCGGGGCAGGGACGGGTGGGTGGGGTGTGTGACGGTAGAGCTAGGGATTTGGGGATCGATCCAGTTTGTCTAATGACCTAAAGGGTCGGCACCACGCTACGTGGAGCCGAATACCTCGAAATGAAATTCAGAGAACGCGTAGGTCGGCTCCACGTAACGTGGAGCCGACCTTGCCACGACGGATTTTGCCCGGTCCCAGCAACGAAGTTCGGCTCCAGGATAAAACGGCGCCGACCTGCACAACATCGGCTCCATATAATCTGGCGCCGACCCGAGGGGCCAGATTTGGAAATAGTTTCTAGGAGCGGCCAGTTCCGTGATTAGTCCGTAAAAACGGCCAGATTTGGCAAAAAACACCTCTTCGGCTCTTCCTCGTCCTCGACGCCACACGCAGCTACGGGAGCTCCTGTATATCGCTTCAAGGCGACGTATGACTCCCGCTTCCCCCGAGGCAGTGCTTGATGGACCGCTTTAAAGCTGCCTAATATAAAAGGTATTGTTATTTTTCTTTTTGCGCTGTTTGAATGTAATTTTCAATTCCTAACAATTTAAAAATTTCTATATTTCTTTACAATCTGAAGAATTTTCAGGTTTGAACAAATTTCATATTTGTAGTATCTCAAACTGAACAAGATCAAATCTAAGCATTTTCAATTTTAAAACTTAAACAAATTTCGAAATTAAACAAATTAAAACATGAAGTTTTTAAATCTGAATATTTCAATTTTGAACATTTTTAAAAATTGAACATTTTTAGAATTAAACAAATTTTAATATGATTTTTTTAACTTTGAACATTTTATAAAATGAACAATTTTTAATCTATACATTTTTCAATTTTAAACTTTTTAAATTTGAAAATGTTCCAGAATTTAACATTTTTCAAATCATAATAAAGTGAAAAAATAAAACGAAACAAACATGAAAGAAAGCAACAGAAAAAGAAACACAAATAAGAAAAAAGAAAAGCGGATAACAGATCAGGCCAAATCTCTCAAATTGTCGCCGACGACCAACACCTGCCGCCGGTCCGCGCACCACGGGCTTCAATCTCCAAGAATCCAAGGTATTATTGTATATGTACGCACTCGCTAACGCTACGTGCTAGTTGATCGAATCCTATAATTGCTACTCGCTGGTTTTATTGGCTGGGCATAACAGTTTACTGATTATTTCCTATTAGTAGAGTTGCTTGTCATGGAGAGGAAAACATCGCCAATTATTAAAACTTTCAAGCTGGTTGGTTCGCAAAAAAAAAACTCTACAACCTTCTTCTCAATTGCAAAACATATATCGGTACAATTTGATATCCTTAGTATATTTGTAAGACTTTATATTTTTTCCACGTTGTATGCTGGCCCACCAACATGATTCTTCAGGCAACGCAACCAACTCGCGTCGCTAACGGGCGATGTATAGGGTTTCTCTGCAACTTCGCTCCATTCTCCAGAATCTAGACTCCCGGAGACCATGACGCGCTAGGGTTTTTTATTTCGATTTGTTTGGCTACTGCTATTGTCTACTTGGCTAGGGTTTTTTACGGCAACGATTTTTGTGGTCGAGAACTCGAGATGGAGAAAAAGGGGAAATTCAAAATTCTTGGTCTGGGTGAAATTTTAAAAAGAAAGGTACAACTTTGCCATTGCCTTGAACTTTTGGACGACATTAGAACCTATTATTGATACTTTTGTATGTTTTCTTTGTTGCTATTACAATTGTACCAAGTGATTATGACTAAAATCTTATAAAGTATAATGTGTTGACATAATTTTATCTTTCGCATCACTCTTTGGTTTTGCTTTAGAGCTCGCCGGATCTTAATTTATTTTGACATTCGCCACTGATGATGGTGCTTCTTACCTCGTTTCGACAAAGACAGGGCGACATTTGTTGACAATCACACTAGTGCAGAACGTGGATCAGACCGTTTTTCCTCGAATGAAAAGAGCCCCAAAAGTGGCCCAAGTGGTGTGCTACATGTAGCTCGTTTTTTCAAAAATTCAGAAGTTGTATTTTTATGTTTCCAAAATTCGGAAAAATCACAGATGTAGAGTAATATTATTACAAGTGTACAAATTTTGAACTCGAAATTCATTGTATTTTAGGCTGGACAAAAATAACAAATGGGTGGATCTTTGTGGTGAATAGTACACAGTTTGAGAAAATTTGAAATTTTGCCGTCTTTTTTTTTTTGTAGCCAAGAATAATACGACTTTTGTATTGATAAGTTGCACACGGATAGATCTCGAAATTATCTACATGTAGAATTTTTTATTTAAATTTTTTACAACTAAAAAAAAATGCCGATTTTAATTTGCTACAAACTTTTTTTTTTTTTGCATCTAACGAGCCTGAACGACGAGCGCGCACACGTGTATACCTGTATGTCCCCGTATGTGACCTCACCGCATGTGCCCCGTAGGCTGTATCTATCCGTCCTACTCTGCAACCCTACGCTGCCGAATCAGGTCGGCGGCGCCGGCGGCCACCGTATAAGGTACTTACTCTCCTCCATCTCCATAGATGCTCCTATTGGACAGACGAGATCTCACTCCATCTTTCTCCTCCATGGATCGATGATTTCAGTGGGCAGCACAGATCAATTCGATGCGGCGCGGCTGGGACAACGACGACGACAGGCACCATCGCCGGATTCCTTGTGTCGATGACATCGAAACGGCCAGACTGAAATATTATTACAGCGACGACGACGACGAGGTCGATCTGGAGCAGCCGCGGTCGGAGCTGGAAGCTCTGCACATCGCCCGCTGCGACACCATCCTCGAGTACGATCCCAAGAAGCAATCTCGCGTCTTCACCCGCGTCTGCAGCATCAACATTGCCGGCTTCGACCTCGATAGAGAGTGTCAGTATGGATATTATAATTTCCTTATCTACAGCCATTTCGTTAATTTCATTGATCTTCTCGATCGATCTCCAATTAGCTAGGGATTGGATATGATGCAGAGAGGGACTGATGACGGGTGGGGATTTTTCAGTTCAGTTCCCTTGCCCCATTGTCACGGGTCTGATTTCTCTTTACATTGGTTTTATTTGCAGCTAAGGCTGGTCTTGGGCCGCTGCTTAAGGATGTAACTCCTGAGACGTTGAGGTTCCTGGCGCCGGTATCGGCCAGTGTCATTTCTGTGAAAGTAATCGAGTCTGATCGGGGTTACCCGGTCAGCGTATACGGTACTGTTGTCGCAAGGGATATCATCGATTTCAGATGTGTCTATCTGTTCAGACGCGAAAGAGAAGATCCCCAAATCATCAACTCTGCAGTATGCACTCATTCATCCCTGTTTCTTGTTTTGTTTTTTTGCTTATCATGCATCTTCTCGCAAATATATCCATAGTGGACACACTAGGCACACACTAGTCAGGTGTCCTTAGTCCTCCAGAAAATACATGTATACATTCTGGCTATTTACGGACTAAAATGCAAACAGCTACATAGTTCAGTATGTTCCGCTAAATTAAGTCTGCTAGTTTAAGTTGGAAGCTATGTTTAGCTGTAAAATACCATGATTTCCATCACGTTGGATACACTTTGTTCGTAGAAATAGCTGTGCGTTCCATTTTTTTGGGAAACATTGATGGCTTCCACATATTACTTTTATGTGATCACATGTTCAACCTACTCCCTCCATTCCTTGATGTAAGGTGTATAGTTTTCTGCACGAATATTAAAACGGGGTATTTTGTACACAGTGGACTCATTTTTTTTTTCTGGAAAAAATCGTGAGAGATGAGTTCTTAATAGGCACAAAATGAATACAATCCGTTATATCCCTCTTTTGAGACTAGGTCTCAGTTTTTGATAGCTCAAATTGTCCATAAATAGCAAATACACCTTATATTATGGATTTTTCTTCAAAAAACTGTACACCTTACATCAAAGAACGGAGGGAGTATTATTTTATCTGTTGATGTTGTGCTCTAATAATGGGTGTTATTGCCGAAAATACAGTTTAACAAATTATTTTGGTGCCATACTTGTTTAAATTTTGTTTCCTACAATCTTCTGTGAGATTTGGTTGCTTATTTTGCATATTGTGGTGCAGCCGGTTATTTACTATCTACCACCGTACAATTTTCAATTGTGGATGCTGGCATGTTCTATACTTGAAATAAAAAACATACTAATGTACAAGCCACAAATATCTGGCTGTTTGTAGCAGTTTCTAGGCACTATAGCAACGTGACAACAGAACTGAAGAAGTAATCAAATAATTCCCATGCTAGTTAAACAACAAAATCTTCAAACTGTTTGAATTTATCTGACTAGTCAAGCTTGTTTTGCTTGTCATGTCTACTACATAGCTTGCTCAACTACGTAGGAATATTGTGATTTTTCTTCTTAATTATTGTGCAGGAGGATATGTTAACATTGACAGGTCCACGTCGAGGATTAATAGCATTTGATTATATATATTTTGAGTTCAGTCTAAAGGTCAAGGGTGATCCCGACGAAGATTTTAGCAAAGGTGTAATCGTGGACCGGGCCTATGGCACTGAACCCATCACTGTAGACCTACCTAGTTGGCTCAGTAGAGTGGAATTAGTATTTCAATCTGTTGAATATCCTGTGGCGGCTAGCCTTCAAGTAAACATTTTGAATGGACCGCCTAATGCCCCTTTCATTGGGATAATATCTGCTGGTACTAGAAATGCTGAAAACCATATCATTCTGTATGATGGTAGAGCACCGAAGGGCAGCGGGATACTAGTCGGAGATGATGGCTTAGTTCCGCTAAGTCGTAATATGGTAATTGTCCCTAACCCTAGATGGGATGACGAAGAACTTTTGGTCCATGTTTGTTTTCTTGATGATGAGGAGGATGAAGGCACTCAGGTTACTATACAACACCCTGATGAAGAGCATGTTTGCAATCACGGTTCCTATGAGCTACAAGTAATGGTTGCATGGAATTTTATCCTATCAAGACCAAGGGCCAAACATATCGACACAAGAACCATTTTATTACCCCAATTTTATCAAAACCATGATTATGGTTGGTGGTGATCTATTCCTACCTGGTTTGTGATGTGGAGGGCATGGTCCACTAGCAGCATGTCTTACCAACTTGTAAGAGCTATGGTTGCATGATGTGATGTACTTGTAATATGAGAAACATGGTAGACAGATAAGAAAGCACTATGCTTGCTGGATGTTTGGTATTAATGGTAATTAGTGACTGATCGTAATTATTTTTTCTTGGAGGAATAATTTTGCAAAGTAAGATTTGGTGCATACACTTAGTTTGCTCGACATGCTAATAATATAGAACAATAAACATGATGAAGCTAAGCACGATTACAACCCCTAACAAACACAAAGTTCAAAGTCATAGATATAGGTTATTATAATGTCATTTTAAGCTTAAAGGGGCATGATTAAGCATAGCGAGTAGATAGGCACCAAATGCAGCTATATGCAGGGGGTGCAATCAACACGAGTACTGAGTAGATAGACAACAACTCACACAACAAATGCATGACAGTTTACTAGTTTTCCCGATGTAAAAACCTGAACTTAACCCTACACATACTTGATTACTAGTTTTGAAAAACGTAACCGAAACATACCTAGCTCATAACTATTTTTGGAAGTTGTATTACACACATGAGAATCACTTTTTCTTTGAACCCCCCTTTTGCCGTATCAGGTTTGATATGAGAATTTTTCATAAGAACACATTACTACTCTCGCCAACTTAGGTTCTCCCCATCTGCGCCAAGATGAAAGGTGACATTACACGAAGCACAAAAACGAATGATGGTCAGGGGTAAAGCTCCTCTTAGGGAAAGGTAGGGCCGCTGTCCTACCTGGATATTTCGCAAATGAAAATTTAAGAGTTCAGACCAATCTACTCATCTCAAGTAAGTTGTGTGACCGCCAGTGCATTTATCTCTCTCTATATATAGTCATTTTCATACATATACAATTTTCCTTGGTTTTAGTTTTAGATAAAGATATAAAAGAAAAAAAACCCAGTTGGGGGCTACCTCAGTCGAGCTGGGCTTCGTGGGCCACACACTTGGGACCAAGGAGGACCTCTTCGGCTCTTCCTCATCCTCGACGCCACACGCAGCTACGGGAGCTCCTGTATATCGCTTCAAGGCGACGTATGACTCCCGCTTCCCCCGAGGCAGTGCTTGATAGACCGCTTTAAAGCTGCCTAACATAAAAGGTATTGTTATTTTTCTTTTTGCGCTGTTTGAATGTAATTTTCAATTCTTAACAATTTATAAATTTCTATATTTCTTTACAATCAGAAGAATTTTCAGGTTTGAACAAATTTCATATTTGTATTTTCTCAAACTGAACAACATCAAATCTAAGCATTTTCAATTTTAAAACTTAAACAAATTTCGAAATTAATCAAATTAAAACATGAAGTTTTTAAATCTAAATATTTCAATTTTGAACATTTTTAAAATTTGAACATTTTCAGAATTAAACAAATTTTAATATGATTTTTTTAACTTTGAACATTTTATAAAATGAACAATTTTTAATCTATACATTTTTCAATTTTAAACTTTTCAAATTTGGAAATGTTCCAGAATTTAACATTTTTCAAATCATAATAAAGTGACAAAAATAAAAACGAAACAAACATGAAAAAAAGCAACAGAAAAAGAAACACAAATAAGAAAAAGAAAAGCGGATAACAGATCAGGCCAAATCTCGCAAATTGTCGCCGACGACCAACATGCCGCCGGTCCGCGCACCACGGGCTTCAATCTCCAAGAATCCAAGGTATTATTGTATATGTACGCACTCGCTAACGCTACGTGCTAGTTGATCGAATCCTATAATTGCTACTCGCTGGTTTTATTGGATGGGCATAACAGTTTACTGATTATTTCCTATTAGTAGAGTTGCTTGTCATGGAGAGGCAAACATCGCCAATTATTAAAACTTTCAAGCTGGTTGGTTCGCAAAAAAAAAAACTCTACAACCTTCTTCTCAATTGCAAAACATATATCGGTACAATTTGATATCCTTAGTATTTGTAAGACTTTATATTTTTTCCACGTTGTATGCTGGCCCACCAACATGATTCTTCAGGCAACGCAACCAACTCACGTCGCTAACGGGCGATGTATAGGGTTTCTCTGCAACTTCGCTCCATTCTCCAGAATCTAGACTCCGGAGACCATGATGCGCTAGGGTTTTTTATTTCGATTTGTTTGGCTACTGCTATTGTCTACTTGGCTAGGGTTTTTTATGGCAACGATTTTGTGGTCGAGAACTCGAGATGGAGAAAAAGGGGAAATTCAAAATTCTTGGTCTGGGTGAAATTTTAAAAAGAAAGGTACAACTTTGCCATTGCCTTGAACTTTTGGACGACATTAGAACCTATTATTGATATTTTTGTATGTTTTCTTTGTTGCTATTACCATTGTACCAAGTGATTATGACTAAAATCTTATAAAGTATAATGTGTTGACATAATTTTATCTTTCGCATCACTCTTTGGTTTTGCTTTAGAGCTCGCCGGATCTTAATTTATTTTGTCATTCGCCACTGATGATGGTGCTTCTTAGCTTGTTTCGACAAAGACAGGGCGACATTTGTTGACAATCACACTAGTGCAGAACGTGGATCAGACCGTTTTTCCTCGGATGAAAAGAGCCCCAAAAGTGGCCCAAGTGGTGTGCTACATGTAGCTCGTTTTTTCAAAAATTCAGAACTTGTATTTTTATGTTTCCAAAATTCGGAAAAATCACAGATGTAGAGTAATATTATTACAAGTGTACAAATTTTGAACTCGAAATTCAATGTATTTTAGGCTGGACAAAATAACAAATGGGTGGATCTTTGTGGTGAATAGTACACAGTTTGAGAAAATTTGAAATTTTGCCGTCTTTTTTTTTGTAGCCAAGAATAATACGACTTTTGTATTGATAAGTTGCACACGGATAGATCTCGAAATTATCTACATGTAGAATTTTTTATTTAAATTTTTTACAACTAAAAAATGCCGATTTTAATTTGCTACAAACCTTTTTTTTAGCATCTAACGAGCCTGAACGACGAGCGGTGCACACGTGTATACCTGTATGTCCCCGTATGTGACCTCACCGCATGTACCCGTAGGCTGTATCTATCCGTCCTACTCTGCAACCCTACGCTGCCGGATCAGGTCGGCGGCGCCGGCGGCCACCGTATAAGGTACTTACTCTCCTCCATCTCCATAGATGCTCCTATTGGACAGACGAGATCTCACTCCATCTTTCTTCTCCATGGATCGATGATTTCAGTGGGCAGCACAGATCAATTCGATGCGGCGCGGCGGGGACAACGACGACGACAGGCACCATCGCCGGATTCCTTGTGTCGATGACATCGAAACGGCCAGACTGAAATATTATTACAGCGACGACGACGACGAGGTCGATCTGGAGCAGCCGCGGTCGGAGCTGGAAGCTCTGCACATCGCCCGCTGCGACAGCATCCTCGAGTACGATCCCAAGAAGCAATCTCGCGTCTTCACCGCGTCTGCAACTTCAACATTGCAGGCTTCGACCTCGATAGAGAGTGTCAGTATGGATATTATAATTTTCTTATCTACAGCCGTTTCGTTAATTTCATTGATCTCCTCGATCCATCTCCAATTAGCTAGGGATTGGATAATGCAGAGAGGGACTGATGATGGGTGGGGAATTTTAAGTTCAGTTCCCTTGCCCCATTGTCACGGGTCTGATTTCTCTTTACATTGGTTTTATTTGCAGCTAAGGCTGGTCTTGGGCCGCTGCAGGATGCAACTCCTGAGACGTTGAGGTTCCGGGCGCCAGTATCGGCCAATGTCATTTCTGTGAAAGTAATCGAGTCTGATCGGGGTTACCCGGTCAGCATATACGGTACTGTTGTCGCAAGGGATATCATCGATTTCAGATGCGTCTATCTGTTCAGACGCGAAAGAGAAGATCCTCAAATAATCAACTCTGCAGTATGTATTTGTTCATCTCCGTTTCTTGTTTTGTTTTTTGCTTATCATGCATCTTCTCACAAATATATCCATAGTTGTTGCAGTAGTCACAGGTGTCCTAGTCCTCCAAAAAATATATGTATACATTCAGGCTCTACGGACTCAAATGCAAACAGCTACAGGGTTCAGTATGTTCCGCTAAATTAAATCTGTTACTTTAGTTGTAAATACCATGATTTTTAGATAAAAGGCACTAAGGTGCCCGGCTTTAAATTAATAAAGCCTAGAGATGTTCACAGGCAACACATAAAACACTAGGGATACCAGTTCACAAGATCACGGCACAGAGATCATACATGAGCTGAATAGAGTTTAGCCATGCACTATGGTAGACTAATAGCTGGTAGCTAAACAAAATGACCTAATTAGGAGGAGTAGTAGACGCCGGCTGCTTGCTGGTAGCTCTGTAGAGTTGATGAACCTCCGAGACGATCAGATCGACGACGGATGATCCTTAGGCTTGGATAGAGGTCTCCACTGCTGCATAAGCAATCCAATTTTGAAGAAGCAGGGAAGCAGGTTGACGAGGGAAAACAGCTTCAATGGCGAACTTGTTACGGATGTTCCAAAGCGCCCAGCAGGACGCAGAAAAAAGCAGCCACACAAACTTCCTATATTTGCCGTTAAGAGAAAGGATTATCGACCACAGCTGGTCAAAGTTTTGAGGGTTCCACTGAACCTCAAAACTTTGGCGAAAGCGACTCCAGTCTCCACACAAGAGGCCAGAACGCATGAGAAAACAAATGATTCGAGTTTTCCAAACCACCACAAAGAGCACAATTGCCATCAGAGGGGCCGTGACGCAGCACCAGTTGGTCTCCCGACGGGAGATGGCCCCTCGCAAGTTGGCACAGGAATTTTTGTATCATAAGAGGTGTTTCAGAAGACCATAAAAACTTTGGAATAGGAGCTCATAAACCTGAAGAACTTTCCGATACAAAAAGGACACAGTGTACTTGCCCAAGGGCTCCATAGCCCAAGAAACCGAATCACGATCCAAGGAGGGGCTGAGATCTTTGATTTCATGTTGGAGCTGATTCCACTTATTTAAATACCATGATTCGCATCGTTGGATACAATTTGTTCGTAGAAGCGAAACATTGATGGCTTTCACATCTTACATTTATGTCATCACATGTCCAACCTTTAATCTGTTGATCTTGTGCTCTAAAAATGGGTGTGTCTTTTTACCATGAAACCGTTGGGGGGAACACCCTACGGTATAGCTTTTCCAATTAAATAAAATAATGAGGTACAAAAGGCAGAATTTACAACACAGAGGGGGGGGGGGGGGGGGGGGGTCGGCCAGAAATAAAAGACTATCAAAAAATAGCTAACAAGTCTCAAGAGCTTTTTTATGAGAAGCTTTCACCGATGAACTATCAGGCCCAAATCCTTTTTGAACTCAGCTTTCCAAGTTTGAATCGAGAAGGTCTCCCCTTCGAAGATATGATTATTATGCTGTTTCCATATACCCCAGAGTCCATATGTCGCAACTTCAAAAACTTTGGGCCAGTAAAGCTATGTTTCGCCAACTCAAACATGGCAGCATGACCTTGGGCAGACGCAGCTGATGCCAAGCTCTCCCCAGCATATTTGGGCAAATCTGCAATCGAAAAACAAGTGATCTCTCGTGTCACGCTGCCCACGGTCGTGCATGGCACAGTTAACTCCAAAGTAAGTGCCAATTGCGCCTCTCCATTATGTCACGCATGTTAAGCCGATCAACAAGAAATAGCCAGACAAAAACTTCTGTTTGTGGATGCCTCTGCTCTTCCACAGTTTTCTGAAGATTGGGTCGGCGCCAAGACCAGCAAACACAAAGCTGTAAAACTGCTTGGATGTATGACTCTTCGTGGCATCAATCACAGTCCACCTATCAAGCGAGACTCTTGTTTCTGTATCTTGACGCAAATATGTCAGCAAATCAAAACCAACTCGAGCTCATGGTAAGCCTGAGGTGAAACAGGTATCGAAAGCGATTGACTAACTGCACCAAATAGTCGCAAGCCAGCAGGGTTTTTAACGAGACATCAGTAACTATCCCAAAACTATAAAGCCTGGGAAGTTTTGTCGCCATGAGCTCGCCTACCCATCTATCTTTCCAAAAGAGAATGGAGTCACGACATCCAGGCACAGCCGCTGAAACCCTCTGAACAGTCATGAGCTTGCAAACATCACGCCACCAAAACGAGCGAACCCTACCAGCAGATTGTGGAGTTGAATTCTGATAATAAGCAGTCCAAGTCATATGAACCCAAGGAGTGTCATCATGATTAAAAAATCTGATCAGATGCTTAAGCAGTAAAGCGTTATTCTGAATATCCAGGTTTATCACGCCAAGTCCCCCCTTTTCCTTCGGTTTGCAGACGAGTTCCCAAGCGGCAAGTGAATTGTGTCTCTGTTTATCTTGTTTGCTCCATATGCAATGCCTCCTCGCATGGTCAAAATTCTTAACCATTGTTTTGTTCAATTTAAGCATACACATAAAAAATGTGGGCAGCACCGAAAGAACCGAGTTCACAAATATGAGCTTTCCTCCATAATTAAGGAACCTGGAGCAAAAAGCCAATTAACAAACTCACCACGATGAGGCTCAACACACGGCCCATACACATTTACTAGGGTCCAATGGAAATCAGATATAGTGGAGTCAAAATCAATAATAACCCCAAACGATTCTTGCGAAACAAGTTGCCCCTTAAAAACCTTGCTGTTCCAAAGAACAAGTAGGCCACCTGAAGCCCCAACCGAGGGGACACAAACAAATTGATCAAAACGGCGAGGTGCAAATTTACGAATCATAGCAAAATCAAAGGATGACACTTAAGTCTCTTGAAGACAAATAATAGAGGTCACACTCTCATCAATCTTGTCTTTATTACAGGCCATTTAGTCTGATCATTCATACCACGAATATTCCAATTGAAAACAGAACAAATAAAATTATTACGACAGAATTGCGACACCATATGACAGACAACGAAAACAATGACTAAACAGACTCTAGAACTGGCGTGCACGACTCAACTTTTCTTCTATGAGATCGGACGGGTCCACCCCATTTTCAACTCCAATTTGCTGCATCTCCGCTATCTGAATCACCTCCCGAGCTGGCACAAGAGGCACCTGAGATTATTGTCAAAAATATAATTTCATCAAATCATGTCATCACTTCTTTAAATTTTGTTTCCTGCAATTTTCTGTGAGATTTGGTTGTTTATTTTGTATATTGTGGCCCAGCCGGTTATTTACTATCTCCCACTGCAAAATATGCGATTTATTGATGCTGGCATGCTCTATGGAGTACTTGAAATAAAAGAACAGACAAATATACAAGCCACGGATATCTGGCTGTTTGTGCGATAACTGAACTGTAGAAGTAATCAGTACTCCCAAGCTAGTTAAACAACAAAATATCAAACTTTTTGAATTTTCTGACTAGTCAAGCTTGTTTTGCTTGTCATGTCTACTACATAGCTTATTCAACTACATAGACACATTGTTAACTTTTCTTCTAAATTACTGTGCAGGAGGATATGTTAACATTGACAGGTCCACGTCGAGGATTAATAGTGTGTGATTTTATATATTTTGAGTTCAATCTAAAGGTGAAGGGTGACCCCGACGAAGATTTTAGCAAAGGTGTAATCGAGGACCGTGGCTTTGGCACAGAACCCATCACTGTAGAGCTACCTAGTTGGCTCAGTACAGTGGAATTAGTATTTCAACCTGTTGAACGTCCGGTCGCGGCTAGCCTTCAAGTAAACATTTTGAATGGATTGCCTAATGCCCTTTCCCTGGGATAATATCTGCTGGTACTAAAAATGCTGAGACCCATATCATTCTGTATGATGGTAGAGCAACGAAGGCCAACAGAATATTAGTCAGAGATGATGGCTCAGTTCTGCTAACTCGTAATATGGTAGTTGTCCCTAACCCTAGACGGGATGACGGAGAACTTTTGGTCCATGTTTGCTTTTTTGATGACGGTGAGGATGAAGGCACTCAGGTTACTGTACAACACCCTGATGAAGAGCATGTTTGCTATCATGGTTCCTATGAGCTACAAGTAACGGTTGCATGGAATTTCATACCATGTAGACCGAAGGCCAAACATATCGAAACAAGAGCCTGCTTATTGCCCCAATTTTATGGAAACCCCAGTTATGATGGTTGGTAGTGTTCTGTTCCTACTGGTTTGTGATGTGGAGGGCATGGCCCACTAGCAGCCTTTCTTACCAACTTGGAAGAGTTATGGTTGCATGATGTGATTTAATATGAGGGTATGGCAGACCGATAAGAAAGAATTATACTTTGCTGAATGTTTTGTATTAAAGGTAATTGGTGACTGATTGTAATTGTTTTCTTGGAGGATAATTTTCGAAAGTAACATTGGTGCATATGCTTAGTTTGCTTGACATGCCAATAACATAGACAAAAATAAACAAGATGAATAATTACAATCTCTAGCAAAGCACGCACCTGAGAATCACTTTTTCTTTGAGGTTGAACCCTCCCCCTTTGCCGGATCAGGTTTGATAGAATCATTTCTCATTAGGACACGGGCAATCCTCAGCAACTCGGTTACTCCTCGTCCGGCCCAAGCTGAATTTGTTGCCAGAGCGCTTGAGATATCGGACCAGTGATTGAATAAACCGTTGTGCTCAGCAGGTACTGCAACATCTACTTGTCCATCTATGTGTTTAATAACCCATTTTCTCCAGAGGTGAAACCGGATCGCCTCAGAAATCACAATTGTGGGAAGCGAGAGAGGTCCGGATCTAAGCACCTTAAGTCCCTGCTCACTGCTGTATAGCTCACCGAGTTTTCCTAGGGCTCGGATACAGTGGGTCAAAGAGGGTTTCCCCACCTGTTCAAAAAAGAGGGTTTCCCCACATTTATGTCAAACCCACCTATGCCGGCGTAGGAGCTGTTCATTGGTAACCTGATGATCCGGTTGTGCCTGAGTTGGGATTGCGGCGGAAGCAATTTTTGAAGCATCTGAATAGTGACATCTTTGTAATGATACCACACATCTGTGCATACCACAAAGAAACAGAGCAAATGACGCAAGTGAGACCCGACTAAATCAGATTTGACTTTTTCATATTGAATAACAAATTTTACCTTCCACGTAGATTGCTATGATGTATAAATCGCTCCATCGGATCAAAAAAATTATGACCTTGCCGCCCTCCGACGGGTCTGGTACCATCCTGAGTAAGAAGGCTCCATTTTCAGGAGCAGGAGTGTACAGCCGGCCTTGGACAGTGGATGGCATCCCGATCTCATCATCTAGCATCTTTTTAATAGCTGCCTCGATCTCTTCCATCATCTTGGGGTATTTGCTCTTTATCTTTGCCAGCTCCAAATTGAAGTCCTGCAACGGCGGTTTCTGTGTACCGGAAGAAGATAGATCAGTACAACTTGTAAGCTCAGTTTAGTCAATGATATATGAAGAAACGAAACGGGCCTAGTCTCATGATGAGGTGATTTACTTTAAAAATTCAAAAGCTACACTTTAAAATTTAAAAAAACTCTGAAGAAAATCTTAGATATAGATAATGATGACTTCTACCAGTCTCTGAAAAATCAATGTGACATATCTTGTATATTGGGATGTGTAAAAATGAAAAACTTCTATATCTAAGGTGGTGAACAGTGCAAATTTCAAAATTTTAACTATGTCAGGATTTTTCACTTTTATGTTGGCCGAAATAAAAAAATATTCGCGCTGAAAATTTGGAGCACCTTAGAGTACATCATTGCCAAAATCTATGATTTTTCTCGGAAGTTTTTGAAACTTCAAAATGTTGATTTAAAACAAATTAAAAAACGAGTTACACATACAAAGTGACTTTTCGCTATATATGATGGCTATAATGGCATGGCAACTGCATATAGCCACCATTCGTTAGCTATACTATTACTCTATTGGCCATGCTCTAAGTGAAACCGGACCAAGAAAGTGAAACTAGCATGCTAACTAGTAGGAGAAAAATCAGATCTAAATTTACAAAATAAGAATTGATCATATGCTATTTTTTTCTACACCATCACGCGATATTTTTATTGTTCAGAATAGTTGTCCTGTTTCTGCCACATTTGATTAAAATTTTGGGCTGGGACGCCAAAAAAGGTGTGAACCTTAAACGAAAAAAAAAAACTAGCTAGGTGACCAGAAATTAACTATCTTGTTAAGATTGCATATATCGGTATAAAGTAGATCATGTATCGATATGCTTCTTCGAAAATACAATAATTTTGTGAGCTGGAACAGTGGGGATATATTATTCTCTCTCTCTCTTACATATAAGTGAGGATGTAGCTAGAAGAAAAACCACACAAACCTCGGTGGTATTAACGCACAACAATCGGCAGAAGTTTTTTTTACTTTTATTTTGACGAAAAACTTATGTACACATTGATTTCTTGCTCCGGTGAAGTACATGACCATTTCAAGTACTAATCCAAAACTATGAATACACGGGCATGCATGCGCAGATCTAGCTATCAGATACGTACCAAAAAGGTTTAAAAAAGGTAGAAAAACAAGCAAGCGCAACAGTGGACAATATGTACTTCCATCTCGATGCATGGATCACCTCTGCAGCGTATCCTCCGCGACCGTAACATACTTACCATGTACTGTATTATCTAACACATGTTTCTTTTAAGTACTAACAATCCTCAAAAAAAAGAAAAAAGGAAAAGCTATGAAGTACACACGGCATGGAGTTCTTAGCTACCAGATAATAAAAAGGTATTTTTTTAATAAGTAGAAACATACAAAGCATTGGCAACAGTGGGGGGGGGGGGGGGGGGGGGGGGGGGGAGGGGGGGTACAAGTTTTCATCTCGATGGATGGATAATCAAAAAGGTTGCAGATCTAGCTATGAATACTAATCCAAAATAAAAAAAATATATGAATACACGGGCATGCTTGCAGATCTAGCTATCAGATACCAAAAAGGTTTTAAAAAGGTAGAAACATGCAAGCAAGCGCAACGGTGCACAATATGTATTTCATGTCGATGCATGGATAGCCTCTGTTTCTTTCAAGAACTAATTATCCTCAAAAGAGAAAGAGGAAAAGCTTTGAAGTACACGGCATGGAGTTCTTAGTTACCAGGTAAAAAAAAAGGATTAAAAACAACCGTGAGGGGTACAGATTTTCATCTCGATGGATAGATCACCTCTGGAGTTCTTAGATACGAGATAAAAAAGGGGTTTAAAAAAAACAGAAACATGCAAAGCATTGGCAACAGTGGGGAGTACAAATTTTCATCTCGAGCAGCGATGGATCACCTCTGGCTCTGGAGGCGGCGTCTGGTCCTCTGCCACCGCCTTGCCCTTACCCTTGTCTCCTCCTCTTCTCCCTCCTCTATTCATCTCTACCTACGGATCTTGCGGCCAGCAGGAGGACTCGATCTGCGTGCGCACGGCCACCGGCGGAGCAAAACTGCAAAAGACGATGAAGAACAGGTTTAGCAGTGCGCAGCTAGCTCGACAGTGTTGCTTAGAGATTTTCGGCAAGAAAGAGGGAGGGACACACGGAGCAGGCAGGGAGCAGTACGGCGGAGGAGTGATACGGATCAGGGCGCGCGGCCGGCCGGAGGAAGAGGAAGAAGCAGGGTTCGCGCAGCTTGGGAGTGTGAAGTAAAGAGGAACAAGCAAGGTTACTTTTCCGCAGCTTGTGACTTGGGAATGTGGTGCAAGATCAGGGGCATGGAGCAGGTAGCACTTAGGGCAAACGAATGGACTGGCTGGCCAAAGTGTAGTTCTGTGTTAACACTCTTGATCGATGCTTTCTAACTCATGGTTTCGGAATGTCAGAAAATATATGTAGTACTCCCATATGATCGATGGAGAGCTATATATGCACGTAAGTAAAATTATGCAGGACTAGATACGTATACGTAGAATCCATGCATGCATGTGCCGACTTGATCTGTACGTACGTTAAACGTTACCGGCGGTCACCATCGAGCTATGTCAGAAGAATCTCACGCTTCTTTTGACTGTGGTTGCATTGCATGTGCCGCGGGAAGTGGTGGATATATTTCCACCGGCCATGAATCTCTATAAATGAAAACGCTGACGCATGCAAGCATGATTAGTTCGCCACCATCTCTACAATTCTATCGTTGTGCACATCTTCCTTCATGCATTACCTTTCTACACGTAAAAGCAGTGGAAATTTTGATCTTCCGTCGGTCGGAGCAAGGTTCTTGCTTCGTTTTTTTTTCCGAGAACCCGCAGCCAAACTGCGCGTCTTTTGTATATTAAGCTGAAAAGGAGGAAAAAGGTGATCTGTTTATAAGGAAAACCGGACCGGAAACTATAAAACACGGTTAACCAAGGGTAACCGAGCAAAGACCACACCCTAATAACGACAACTACAACATATGACTCGGAAGTTAGATCCTAAGCCAATCATATCCAAAGATCCGCGACAGCAAGCACGAAGGCCGCGTCACAACTGATGCCCAAATCTCGAAGAACAGCCATTGCTCCAAGCAACTCAGAACGACAAACCGCCCACCATGTGCCTAGAAGGAGTTGGCGAGTGGGGAAACATGCTCCGATCAAACGTGAAGAAGACCATGCCAAGGAGACATTGGCAACATTGTACATTGCGCCCCAAATGCCTTGCCCACGGGGTTTCTAGTTCCAACTCCGCCAGCCACTTCAATGGCTCGCATGAGAAACACAAATGGCGCATCCAAGGAGGGAACGATGCCAAGACACCGCCGCCGCTGGTCAACAAGCCGGACCTAGGGTTTCCCCTGCTACTCGTGTAAGGGGAATACATGGTTCAGGCCATGGCGACGTTACCAAGAAGGGGACGACACACGTGGGTGCTGTCGTCGTCAGCGCAAAGCAGTGATTTCTCTCCAGCCGGACCAAACCCCCTCTCAAGATCGGATTTGGAAGCACATCACTGGAGCGAGAGGATCTGCGTGTCGTCGTCAAAGAAAGGGGGCCTCCGGGAGCGCCTTGCAGCACGACGGCCCAGCCACCTCGACCTCGCCCACCCTGGGAAACCCTACCACCGCGCACCTCCACCTCATGCAAAGGTCTGTGGCACGCCGCCAATGGTGCAGCTAGCAACTGAGCGTAGGGGAATCAACTGAGCGTATGCCGCTACTTTGTGCTCCGTTGTTACTTGCCGCGGCCGGAAAGTCCATACGGAGTTGTAATCACTAGTGGAAACAGGGCCACTGGTCCCGGGTCGTAAGGGCCTCTAGTACCGGGTGTCCACCCGGGACTAGCAAGGCGACACTAGAGGCCCCCCCTCTAGTACCGGGTCCGTTACGACCCGGAACAACAGGCTCCCACGTGGCCGCCGAGGCGCGGGCGTGGTTGAGGACCTCTAGTCCCGATTGGTCATACGACCCGGGACCAAGGACCTCACACGTGGCAGCCTGTAATTTTTTGTTTTTCCTCCCAATTTAATATTGAAATGGTGCAAAAAAATATGCGTTTAATTAATTAAAAACAGAAACTACATATAACATATCAAAATGTTCATAAATAAAATATGTTCACGTCTATCGGTTACATGGAGGTGCTCATAACCGGGACTAGAGCCCGTCTATTCGGTTACACGTGTGTGGAGATCATAACCGGGACTAGAGCCCGTCTACTCGGTTACACGGGAGATCATAACGGGACTTCACCGCTATTCTCCATTGTATGTTCCTTTTGTAGGTATGACTTCGCTGAGCAGAACCCCGCAAGTTCCTCTGCTAGTGCTTGAAAGCGCTTCTTTAGTGGCATACTCTCGCGCAATGGCTCTGCCTATAAAGAAGGAGATCAATACGAATATTAATCATGACTATCAAAAACTTTATCTGATCACCTCGCAGCAGGGACCTCCCCCATTTCCATTTCCATGAATCATCTACATCAGACGGAAAGAGATTTTCGTTGTCCAGTTGAGCAAGAGTAATACCAGCATCTGCAGCAAAGTCCTTCTTCAAGGATAAAGTAGGAATTAGGTCCGTCACGGAGCCATGACCACTGGGTATAACTACGAGCGGGGCTATCGACTGGTTTGCCTGTTGTCCGAGCTGGGCAACGTCTCTTTTCCCTCTGGCACTACTACTTCTCGTCTTGGGAGAGCTACTACTTTTACTCAGAGCTCGTAAATAGTTATCTGGCTTATTTTTCTCATATTGCGATGGTTCCGTGATGAATCCAATAGCCCACTTGTTTTCCTTTGCAGTAAATGTTTGCTTTTCCTCGGGCTTTTTCCGTGCAAGCTGTCTTTTTGTGTCTGCATCCACCCACGCATCCAATTGCTCTTTAGTCATGTCGCAAGCTCTGAGGTCGTCAAGGCTTTTGGGTACTTTTGGGAGGGGCGAACGTCGGGGGTCTCGCCCGAATCCCATGGACGACGAAGTGGCGCCCTTCCTATGTCGGGGCTCAGGAGTCGGCTCATGCGGCGGTGGAGTCGGCTCATGCGGCGGCGGAGTGGGCTGACGCGGCGGTGGAGTCGGCTCACGCGGCGGTGGAGTCGGCGCACGCGGCGGCGGAGAGACTGATGCGGAGGCGACTGATGGTTGTCGTCCCCTTCATCGTCATCAGGTGGTGAATCGTGAATTGGCGGAGACGATGGTGGCCTTGGCGCCCAGCCTTCAAACTTGATGTATTTCTTCCGCCATAGAATTAGACCACCCACGACGTCCCCTAGCACCGACTCATCATCAGCTCTTGGGAACTCAAGGTTCAGTGATTCATATCCTTGTACAACTTGATCCACGCCGACACGAGCAAATCCATCTGGAATGGCATTGCCAAGCCACGATGCTGTAGAGTCAATGGAGAATGCATAGCCGTCCGCCGCCTTCATGGATAAGTTAAATACTGGGACATGCAGCTCACAAGTTGTTTTCTCCGTGATATAATCCACGGGGTAACTTGTCTCATCATCACCGACCATAACCGAGGAAGCCACGCTGCTTCTGCGATGCGATGGGCCGCCTTGACTCGCTTGTTCCAGCTGAAGAGTTGGCGCCCCTTGCTCGCGCATTTGATCTATTTGCTTCTGCTGCTCCTTATAGAGAGCAACCATCTGGTCATGATTTCTTTCTAAGATCATCAACCGGTCTGATTCCTGCTGCTCCTTCCTCCTCTTTGCTCTCAATCGGCTTCTATAAGAGGCACGGTCCTGGGGAAACCCTTCAATCCACGGCACTTCTCCTAAGCCTCGTGTTGATCCTCCTTTTTCTTTGGTCCCGAGGGCCTCTGACAGCTCGTCCTTCTCTCTGTCGGAAATAAACTTTCCCTCTTTAGACTTGGCAATTAAGTCAATAATTTTTTTTGGGCTCCGTTGACTACTTTGCTTTCATCAATTATTAACTCCCCTGTTTCCATGTCATACTCCCCTCCATGCGCAAGTAGCCAATTCCTTATCCTTCTGTCCCATTCCTCTGTGACCGGGGTGAGCCCTTTTGCACGCAACTCGGACTCAATTTTTTCCCACTTAGGCTCGGCAACTCGGTAGCCACCTGGCCCCATCTTATGGTGATACTTCTTTTTCGCTGCATTATTCTTATTCGTTTGCGACCTTTTCTTAGCTCGTTCTGATTTCTTGTACTCCAGAAATGCAGGCCAGTGAGGCCGCTGCCTCTCTCGTGTGCCGGTGAAATCCGGAAGTTTCCCATCTTCTTCCCACTCACGGAATAATTTGTTCTTGTAGTTATTGAATTGTTGAGCCATCTTCTTAAGAGCGAAATGCTTGACTTTGTCCGTCATTTTTTTTGTCTTCACCTCATCTTCCAAGACCGGTAGGGTGAAATGTGCAATGAGCTTGTTCCAAAGCACATCTTTGGTTCTCTTGTCGACGTAACTAACTCCCTCTAACTTTGGCTTAATCCATTCCTGAGTGCTGATATAAACGTTGTCCCTGACAGTGACTCCGCATTGATGCACAAACTTAACTGCGTTCGGCACGGGTGCCAGTGGTTGGCCAGTAGTTGCATTCACCTCGTCAATTGTGAGATGCTCATCTTTGCCCATCCCTTGGGCATGGCCTCGTTTAGTGGATTGGTTCGATGCGGAGGTCTAAAAATATGAAACATGTGTGAATACATATATATGCACAAATCAGTTATTGCATCTGCTCAACATAGGCTTAATATACCTCGCCAGACGGCGTGGGTCCACCAATTTCCGAGTCCTCATCTTCAGCTCCTTCCGCGGGATGCCGAAATTCACCGGGTTCCAAAATGTAGGAAAGTATCTCTTCTTCCCCTTCTCTCGTTGCGAAGGGAGCATCGACATCCATTGTTTAACTAATACAAAAAAAAGATAAAACAATAATAGCATTAGTACAATAATTCAAAGGAGGGAACTATACAAATATGCAACAAAAACAATTTAATATTGCATCTAAAGAAAAAAATCTTTCAAAAAAAACATAGGCTGTCCCAATCCCAGCCCAGCCCAAATTTGGGCCAGAACCTGGTCAAAGGTGGCCACCGTGGTCATCGCTGGCCCACCTGCCAGCGCCTACCCGCCCCACCGCCACGTGTGACCGCCCACTGGCCACGCGTGGTCAATGCTGGCCCACCTGCCAGCGACCCAGTTCTGACCCCGCCGCCCTGCCTCGTGTTCCCGCCCCGCCTCGTCTTCACCTCCCCGCCTCGTGTTCCCACCCGGCCGCCTCGCCTTCACCCCCCGTGGTCAATGCGGAGCACCAACAGCCCCCGCCCACCCGGAGTCAATGCTCCTGGCCCACTTGCCAGCGACTCGGGCGCTGGCCCACCCGACGGTTCCCCTCCCGACGGTCCTGGTCTTTAAAAAGGGACGCGCCCGTGCGGATATGGACACTCCACTCCGCTCCGCTCCCACGGTTCCCCTCCGCCCGACGGTTCCCCTCCGCCCGTCCAGTGCCCTCGCCGCCATGTCGCGCTGGTTCGGGAAGTCCCCGAAGAACGAGACCGGCGAGTCCTCCAGCCGTCGCCGCGCTTCTCCACCGCCTCCACCGCCGGCGGCCTTGGGCGTCGTTCCGCAGGGCGTGCGGAGGACCGCGCCACCGGTGCGGGTCGCCCACGCACCCGACGCGCCGTCACGAACCACCACCACCACCGCCGGAGGGAGGAGGATCCGGCGCCGGCGCTACGTGCCGGAGCCGGAGTGCCAGTGGCACTGGGACAACGCCGCCACGCTGGAGTGGAGCGACGTCCACCTCCCCGAGGGCTGGCACCTGAACCCGCAGAGGATTCCGGTGCCGGCGGTCCCGCTCCCTGGGAGGCAACTGGACAGGGAGATCGCGCGCCGGCGCCGCCTCCTCCCCGGCGCTCCGCAACGACCCCGCCTACGCGGCGGACTCCCCTCACTGGGAGCAGTGGCTCAAGGACGAGCACGAGGACCGCCGCCACTCCTACTTCGCCCCGGCGCCCCGCGCCGTCCAATCCGCCTACCCAGCGCTGCCCGACGCGCTGTGGTTCGAGGAGGAGGTCCCCGAGGATGAGGACGACCCGGAGATGGTGGCCGCGTACGAGGCCTCCAACCTCAGCCTCGTCGAGGACGAGATCAAGAGGTGGGAGAAGGTGAGGACCGCGGCCGCCGCCGCCGCCACCGCAGCAGAGTACGACCCGGACGAGGTCGAGCCGTGGCACTACGCCATGGAACGCGAGCAGGAGCAGGACCTTCCGCCGCCGCCTCCTCTGCCTCCCGGCCTCGTTGGCCAGTCCTGGGTCTTTACCGGCGGGAGCTGGTCGGCGGATCAGGAGCAGGAGGCGCCACCGGAGCAGCAGGAGGCGCCACCGCAGCAGCAGGCGCCACCGGAGCATCTCTGGACCCCGCCGCCCTTCATCGTCCTCGACGACTAGGCGGCACCGGCGACGACGACCCCCCTCCCCCCTCCAATGTAATGGCCTTATTAATGGCCTCCCCCCCCAATGTAATCGGCCGTTTGTGGCCTCCCCCATAATGAAATCGGCCCTTAGGCCCTAAAAATATGTTCTTGTTTGCCAACTCCGCCGCCGCCGCCGCCGCGCTAGATCTGAGAGAGGGAGAGAGTAGTTGGTCGGGGGGACGAGCTCACCGTGGGTCGGGGGCGAGCTTTGCTTGCTCGGGGACGACGATCTTGCTCGGGGGAAGAGCGGGGACGGCCGCGCCCGGAGCAGGAGCAGGACGGCGACCCACGGTGAGGGCGGCAGCGGCGCGGGGACGAAATCCGGCAGCCTGGCGGCGCAGGGGCGGCGTCGTCTGGAGCCCGGAGGCGGAGCGTCGATTTGCTGGACTTGGGCAAATTTTCGGCCCGAGCCACTAGAAGTAGCGCCAAAAAGGCCTCTAGTACCGGGCCGTGGCTCCACCCGGTACTAGAGACCCTCTAGTACCGGGCCGTGTTACCACCCGGTACTAGAGGTCCCTCAGGGCCGCGAAAATTTGCGCGCCAAGCCCAGTGGACCTGTAGTACCGGGTGGTCGCACGGCCCGGTACTAGAGGTTAATTTTTTTTAATTTTCTGGTTTCTTACTTTTTTTATATCTTTTGATTTACTTGTCTAAATTAAGTAAAAATTGCTTTCATTTTCCTGTTTTCTGTTTTGGTTTAAAATGAAGTATCACATGCGCTTGGTTTTAAATTAAGTACTACATACGCTTAATTTAAAATCAATTCAAAAATTTATAAATCAAGTACTACATGCGCAGTGGATCATTTCACATCACAAAGTTTGATGCTACATCAAAAATTTATAAATTAAGTACTACATTCCGCCACCGCCATACGCTTGATTTCATTGACATGTCTGTCTTGTCCTCCATACTATAAATTATATAAAAGTTTAATAAATTATTACACATCATGAACAACATCCCTATTTAGTCTTCGCTTTTTCTTTTTGTGAGACCCTTTCTTCTGATCGCTCCGTAACCATGGACAAGGGTCTGCATATAACTTGAGACTTGGGTCAGTGGTCACTTTGAAGGGCGGAATTTCATGAAACTTGTCGTAATCTTCTGACATGTCTGTCTTGTCCTCCACTCCCACGATGGTTCTTTTCCCTGAAAGAACTATGTGGCGCTTTGGCTCATCGGCTGATGTATTCACTTCCTTATCTTTTCTTTTTTTTGGCTTGGTAGACATGTCCTTCACATAGAAAACCTGAGCCACATCCTTGGCTAGAACGAATGGTTCGTTGTCGTACGCAACATTCGTGAGATCCACTGTAGTCATTCCGTACAATGGGTCTTCCTTTACCCCGCCGCCTCTCAGGTTGAACCATTTGCACCAGAACAAAGGGACCTTCAAAGAAGGTCCATAGTCAAGTTCCCATATCTGCTCTATGCAACCATAATATGTGACCGTGGCCTCATTCGTGCTCTTATCATCAAAGCGGACACCACTATTTTGGTTGGTGCTCTTTTTATCTTGGGCGTTCGTGTAAAATGTATTCCCGTTTATCTCATACCCTTGGAAAGTCCAAATAGTCGAAGATGGCCCCTTAGACAACAAGAACAGCTCATCTGAGACTGTGTTGTTGTTGTTCAGATGCGTTTCCAACCAACCGCCAAAATTCTCCATGTGTTCCTTTGCAATGGCGGAGTCATCCATCCCCGGGTTGTTAGAGCGTACAATATCCTTGTGCATCTGGATATACGGAGCCACCAAAGTGGAATTATGCAGAACTGTGTAGTGTGCTTTTGTGAAAGAATACCCGTCCCTGCATATGTATGATTTCTTTCCTAGAGTGCCTTCTCCACTTAGTCTCCCCTCATGTCGCGATTCAGGAAGACCAATCGACTTAATGCCGGGAATAAAGTCAACACAAAACTCAATGACCTCCTCTGTTCCATACCCTTTGGAGATGCTTCCTTCTGGCCTAGCACGGTTATGAACATACTTCTTCAACACTCCCATGAACCTCTCAAAGGGGAACATATTGTGTAGAAATACAGGACCCAGAATGTGAATCTCGTCGACCAGGTGTACTAGGAGATGTGTCATAATAGTGAAGAAGGATGGTGGGAACACCAACTCAAAACTAACGAGACATTGAGCCACATCCTTCTGTAACCTTAATAGAGTGGTTGGGCTGATTGACTTCTGCGAAATTGCATTGAGGAACGCACATAGCTGAACAATGGATACTCGAACATTTTCCGGTAGAAGCCCCCGCAATGCAACCGGAAGCAGTTGAGTCATCAGCACGTGGCAGTCATGAGACTTTAGGTTCTGGAACTTTTTCTCTGCCATATTTATTATTCCCTTTATATTCGACGAGAAGCCAGACGGGACCTTCATACTGCTCAGGACTTCAAAAAATATCTCCTTCTCTTCTTTGGTAAGAACGTAGCTAGCAGGACGTAGACGTCCTTTATCCGTCCTCATTGGATGCAGGTTCTTTGGGTCTTTCAAAAGTTGCTGGTCCTCTCGTGCTTCCGGAGTATCTTTTGCCTTCCCATACACGCCCAAGAAGCCTAGCAGGTTCACGCAAACATTCTTCGTCACGTGCATCACGTCGATTGCAGAGCGGACCTTTAGGATTTTCCAATAGGGTAGTTCCCAAAATATAGACTTCTTCTTCCACAGGGGAACGTGGTTGTTAGCGTCCTTCGGAACAGACTGTCCGCCAGGACCCTTTCCAAAGATTACATCTAAATCCTTGACCGCATCATATATATCTTCACCACTTTGGAGGGGTGGCTTCGGCCGGCGATCTTCCTCACCTTTGAAATGCTGCTGCTTGCTTTTCTTTCTTAGGGGATGCTGAGTTGTAAGAAATCGACGATGACCCGGGTACACATTCTTGTTACCTACATATATACTTTCAGTGCTATCTAAACAGTGTGTGCATGCATTGTATCCCTTGTTCGACTGTCCTGAAATGTTACTAAGAGCAGGCCAATCATTGATGGTTACAAACAACAACCCTCGTAGGTTAAATTCCGCTTGTTTGTACTCATCCCACACAGGTACCCCTTCATCACGCCACAACTGTAAAAGTTCATCAACTAATGGCCTCAGGTAGACATCAATGTTGTTACCGGGTTGCTTCGGGCCTTGGATGAGCACTGGCATCATAATGAACTTCCGCTTCATGCACAACCAAGGAGGAAGGTTATAGATACATAGAGTCACAGGCCAGGTGCTATGACTGCTGCTCTGCTCCCCAAAAGGATTAAAGCCATCCGTGCTAAGACCAAACCTTAAGTTCCTTGGGTCACGTGCAAATTCCTTGTACTCTGTATCGATTTTTCTCCACTGCGACCCATCAGCCGGGTGTCTCAACATCTCGTCGCTCTTGCGGTCTTCTTTGTGCCATCGCAACAACTTGGCATGCTCTTTGTTTCTGAACAAACGTTTCAACCGTGGTATTATAGGAGCGTACCACATCACCTTGGCAGGAACCTTCTTCCTGGCGGGCAGGCCCTCAACATCGCCAGGGTCATCTGCTCTGATCTTATACCGCAATGCACCGCATACCGGGCATTCATTCAAATTCTCATACTTCTCACCGCGGTAGAGGATGCAGTCATTAATGCATGCATGTATCTTCTGCACATCTAATCCTAGAGGGCAGATAATCTTCTTTGCTTCATACGCACTCTCGGGCAATTCGTTACCAGCCGGCAGCTTGTCCTTCACTATTTTCAGTAAACTCCCAAATCCCTTGTCAGATAAACCATTCGCTGCCTTCCATTGCAATAATTCCAGTGTGGTACCGAGCTTTGTGTTGCCATCTTCGCAAGTTGGGTACAACTTTGTTTTGTGATCCTCTAACATGCGCTCCAACTTCAACTTCTCAAGTGTAGTTTCTGCTAGGGTATGTGCATCAACGATGACCCCACGTAAATCATCATGTATGATGGGATCATCTGGTACCTCTTCATCATCAGCTTCCCCTGTTGGGTTACCAACATATTCAGGGTACATGTAGTTGTCATCGTTCTCTTCTTCTTCGTTATCTTCCATCATAACCCCTTTTTCTCCGTGCTTGGTCCAACAATTATAGCCGGGCATGAAACCAGAAGTTATCAGGTGGAGGTGAATTCTGTCTGTGTTAGGGTAATCCTTCTCATTCCGACATTTCTTGCATGGACAACACATAAAACCATTCGGCCCCTTGTTATCCTTAGCCACATTGAGAAAAGATTGCACGCCATCCATGTACTCTTTAGAGCGTCGGTCAGCGTACATCCACGGATGACTCATCTGCAAATCACCGCTAAAACCCATTACGATAAACCAACATAATAGGAAACATATCATATTCATTAATACAAGTTCATCACATTAAAACCAAAGTATAGTAGTGACCAAATGTAATACATAGTTCTCATAAAACATAAATTAATTGAAACTAGAATACAACTATCTAAAGAATTTAAATCCAACAACAAATGCGATCAGAATCGCAACTAAGGTAACTATTGAACCAACAGCATAATGATACCAAGCCTCTTGACTAATGACATATTTTCTAATCTTTCTAAGCTTCAAGCGCATTGCATCCATCTTCATCTCGTGAACAGCGACGACGTCGGTAAGCTCGACCCCGTGAGCATCAACGATGTCGGCAATCTTCAAGTCCAATACCATCTTCTCTTCTAGGCATTGGAGACGAAGATCTTCACTTATCTTCAATTTTGCTTTCAAATCGTTGTTTTCTTTTTTAAAAAACTCTACAATAGGGTCGGCTGGAATTTCCGGTTCAACTACCTCCTAAATAAAAATATATCTATGTCAATTTGGTCGGCATGATTGTTATAAACACGAAACAAAATAAATAGTGATAAAAATATACCACATCCGAATCATAGACCGGACGAGGGACGACGGGGACGGATATCAAAACCATGACACTATACATAAAAAACATAAGAAAATTATACAAGAAAAATAATTATGCATTCAAATCATACAAGTAATTTTGTAAAATAACAGATAAAAGAAGAGGCTCACCGAGGTGGTGCCGGTCACGGGATGGCGGGGGCTATCGACGGCGGTGAGGACCGAGACGACACTAAAATCCACAAATAATAAATTAATTTGAGCTCAAAATACATAAAAAAATGAACTACCTAGCTTAGGCATTTCATCAAACACCTAGGTAGCACTATAAAAATGAAATGAGCTAAACTTGTATGGAAATGGCTAAAATTCGGCCGCCGGGTGAAAGGATCAAGTGTTGCTAACCCTTGGAGAGATGGGTGCCGTCTATCTTGACAAATCTTGGAAAAAAATGGGGCTACACTTGAGCTTGAGAGAGGAAACAATGAAGATGAGCTTGAGAGTTCAAAAATGGTGGCTGGCCCGGGGTGGGAGATGATATAGCGGGACCTCTAGTCCCGGGCTGTACCACGGCCCGGGACGAAAGGTCCACCCTCCTGTCTCCACCCTGCCGCTGACTGCCTCGGTCCCGGGTGGTATCACGGCCCGGAACTAGAGGTGCCCTACAACCCGGGACCCGACCTGCGCAGCGTCGGAGCAGCCGGCCCGGTACTAGTTCCCTCCTCTAGTCCGGGTTCGAACCACGCCCGGGACTAGAGCCCAACACCCCTCTCTACCAAAGCTCCTGTTTCCACTAGTGAATCCTACTGACACGCGTGATCGATCATGCCTAGGGATGAAACGGAGCGGATACGGACGGAACTGAGTGGTGCCACATTTGTTTTCATATTTTTTTTGCGGAAGCGGAAACGAATACAGAAACCCGGAAACAAATACGAAAACAAATATTGTCGGAAACAGATACAGACCGAATACGGTGCGGAGACGGAACAGAAAGCGGATGTTTACCGGAACCGAGAGACGCCATAAATAATAAAGGAAAAGCCAAGAAAATCAACAAACTTTTCAACTTTCTAAGATGAAATAAATTATAAGGTGATAGCCTGATTAGATAATATACTATGCAACATTAAAAAATATATATTATCGTCCTTATCCATAGTAGAACACTGAAATAGAGAACTGGGAACAACCTGAGGGAGAGATGATATGCGAATACATTGGTCCTAAACGTGGTAGTTTGAGATTCTTTTCATTTTTTTAAATGTTCTCACTAGAATTTCCGTGCTTGTTAGATTCGGATTTTACCGCGTAACAAAAAACGGAAAGTTCCGTATTACGGAAACGGAATTTCCGTTTCCGGCGCCGTTCCGCCGGAATACGCTGTTCCGTTTCCGTTTCCACATAAAAGTTTCGTTTCCGTTTTGCAGAATTCCGTTTCCGTTTCCGTATTTTCATTCCGTTTCCGTTTTTCCGCGGAAAAGTCGAAAGATTCCGTACCGTTTTCATCCCTAATCATGCCATTTCCTTGTCTGCAAACAGATGAGATTCTCTCCTTCATTTTTTTTATTACTTTCTTGCTTTCCATCGGTGAAGCCACCGTCTTAATTAGCAACCATGCATATGATTCTGCTCATTTCTTCTTATTAATTTTTTACTTCCTTGCTACGTTGTACCCCCATTTGTTTCTCTGTCTCAGCTCCAACGACTGAGTGCCTCTGACCAGTACGGGTACACGCACCATATATCATCCTTAATTACTTTTACAACCTGTAATGATTTACCACGGCATGCAAACCAACGACTTTGTTGGCACTGGCAAACCATATATGGCCATTTCAGTTACTAGGGTGCAGGCAAGCTAGGAAGGAAAAAGCAGACTAGAGGAATAAATCGATGATTTCTCACGTGCTATGCTGTAGAGAAGAGCAAAACGGAATCAAATAAAACTAAGCAACCCATATATGGCTCTGAATCGCAACCCAAACCGCCTAGCCTCACAGGCTCAGTTGATTCACCTAGAAAAGAATGAGAAAAGAAGCTGCCTCACTTCTTCTCGGGCATATCCTTCTCCATCCCGTTCTAGCAAGATGCCATGTACGTTGCCTGCTCTAGGGCGCAAGACCAGTCGGCGGCGTAGCCAAAGGTGATGTGTGAGGTAGCTGCACCACCACAAAACGGACTAGGAAAATACATCTAAATCACTTCTAACCCATAGGATATTAGGATTATATATATGTATATCCCGTGTGTAAACATCACTCCCAGGAAAATACATGTAAATCGTTCCTAACTTTATTTGGTACGCTAATATGGTAAACGGAGCAATTGATAAAAGACAAGACTTCGTAAGAAATGTGGGTACATTTCACGTTAATTTGTAGTTTAATTTGCAAAATAAACATTGATGACTTTATGGATTTGTTTTCATTTTGAAATACTAGTGCCACGTAGATAGATTACAAAATCTATTAAAAAAATATGTTTTATTGCATCCTTATATTACAAGACTCGTAGTTGCTCCAAAATTACTAATACTAACCACTTTTTTCTTGGAACAAGGCAAAAGATTTGCCTATTTCATTGATTGAGAGAGGATTTTAGTACAAACAAAGCCAATGGCTATGAAAATAAAATCCTACTCTCGCAGTAAAAGAGCACACACGTGCCTCGCCCACGTGGTGCCGCAAAGAGAGGCATGCCGCTTAATGGCCAAAATAACAACACGAGGCATGGAAACAACATTCGTAATTAAAGACCCTCGTGTTCCGCTCGTTTGAAAGTTCCCGAGCGGAGATAATTATAACATCTGAAAGCCACTTTACGCCTTTCATTGACCACCGTGATCAAACACGGCCATTCCTTCACCGAGGTGAAATTGCTCCATTCCGCTATATCAAAGTCCATCAAACCTAGCCGTTCCTTACTGGCTTACTGCGTAGCGAGTGCCGACACTTGAACATGATGTGCGTCGTGGACTCGGGCTCTCACAAGATATTATGGGTTATCAATTTGATAATACTCGTAGACATTCCAAAATTACTAGCTCTAAGTTAAGCAACTTAAAGATAATCCATTTTGTGAAACATGCCGAATTTAAATTTCTGTATTGACTTGTCCTATGTATCCCAAGCCTATATACTCAAAATATTATACCATGCCAAAACAAAGTTCTGATAAGTGACAAATGTTACAATTTTAAATTTCAGTACTGACATATCCTATTTATCCCTAGGCGATGATATTACCTAATGCCATTTTTTTAACTTATGAATTTTTCCAAATTATATAATTTTTCCTATTAAACAACTCTAAAATGTTAAATAGATATTTTTACATAAATTGGTGGTTTTAATTTGCATTTATTATAATAAATGTTAAAGGAAGGCCTAAGTGCAATATTAACTCAAAAGGAGGCCAAAATATTACAAAACTTGGTTTGGGTGTTTCAAAGTAGGAGGGTTAGTTTACACTCTAAGTTAAGACCTTTCCTGACAAATAGTCCATTTTTAAATTTATGTATTGACTTGTACTATTTATCACGATACTATATACCCATAAGAATACCACATGCCAAAAAGGTTTAATGTTTGGCCAATTATAAAATATATTATCTTCCATGTTAAACGACTCCACAAAAACCCTGTTCCATGGGCCCTGCCCCGCCTACTCGCTAGATCTCCTTTGGAATGGGTTAGCCCATGTGTGTTTTATACTTTTTTGTGTCGGGATAGGCCATGGAGACTTGAACAACCCAAAAGGAGGCCAAGTTCTCACAAGAGGTGGGTTGGTTGCTTGAAAGTAGAGGATTTCGCACTATAAATTCAGAACCTTCCTCCGAAATCGATGGTCGTACTTGTGAATTAAGTGCCACCTAAAAGTTTGGAATTTGCTCTTAAAAAAGTAGAGTACACTTATATGCCCATATTAGAACCTCATGCAAGTGGGTCAGGATTTCCGACCATTCGTTGCATGGTTTCGGTCAAAACCTTATTTTGTGGGCCCCACACCATCTCACCTTAGATATCCTTTGAAATGGGGGTAGCACATGTGATTTGTATCCTTGTTTGTGCTAGAATAGGCCATTGAGACTTTAAAAACTACAAAAGAGAGGTACGGTTTTCACAAGAATTGGGTTGGTCTCCTCGATGTAAGGGTGTCGAACTATATGTGTAGAACCTTCCTGCGAGATTGATGGTCTTGTTTCTGAAGGAAGCGACACGCTTCCTCAAAATTGGCTATTGGCTATTACAATATTACTACACACTTTTATACCGATATTATACATCATGCAAGTGGGAGAGGGTTTCTGACCCTTCATCTCGCAGTTTTGGGTGAAACCATGTTCCGTGGGGAGCCCAATGTCTCACCCTAGATGCTCTTCGAAAGAGGGTAGCCCATGTGAATTTTATCCCTTTTTGTGATATGATAGGCCATAGGAAATATAAAATCTTAAAAGAGGCAAGGTTATGACAAGAGTTGGGTCGGTGGGCCTCGAAGTGTAGGTTTCTTACTATAAGTTCAGAACCTAGCTTCATGCCAGATTTATGTTCTTTCTAGTGAAACAAGTGTATTGTCTCTAAACCTAGAAAAACACCTTTGTATACCCATATTAAAACCCAATGCAAGCAGGGGATACATTCTGATCCTTCCTACCGCTGTTTTGGGCGAAACCTTATTCCATGGGCCCAACGTCACTCGTTAGGGACAACTCTATGGTGAGGGGTTGAAAGGACAAGGATGTCGCCTAGAGGGGGGAGGGAATAGGCGATTTAAAACTTTTCCGGTTTAGATTGATAATTGCAGAATTAAACTAGGTGTTTAAATTAACAAGCCAACAACCTAAATATACTAGGCTCACCTATGTTCACCAACAACTTATGCTAAGCAAGACAAGCAACAAAGTGCTAGCAATAGAATACTTCAAGCACGAAGGCTATCACAATGTAAAGTGCATAAGTAAAAAGCTCGGGTATAGAAATAACCGAGGCACGCGGAGACGAGGATGTATTCCCGAGTTCCTCCTTTTTAGGGGAGTACGTCTCGTTGGAGAGGTGTGGGGCACCATAAAGGTCGATCTCAACGCCACAAAGGCTCACCCTATTCTCCGATGAACCGCACCACAAAGGTTTGGTTCACCTTCCACTATCGGAATCCTTCGAGGCAGAATCCGGAGCCTTTCAACAACAACCCGGGGCACAACCCACAATTGGATTGGGGGCTCCCGAACGGCTACAAGTGACCACAAAAGGTCTCAAGCACCACAATGGCATCTAGGGTCCAATGACCCAAGAGTAACAAGCTCACAAACTTTCAACTTCCACGAATCCTTGTGGAGAGCACAAACCGATGCAACAAAGCAATGGCAAGAGCACAAGTGCTCAAATCCTTCACTCTCAAATCCCACCAAAAGCAACTAATGCTTATGGGGGGAGAAGAGAGGAAGAACAAAGAAGAGAACCACACAAGAACTCCAAGATCAAGATCTACTAGGTTCCCCTCACTTAGAGGAGGAATGGATTGGTGGAATTATAGATCTAGATCTCCTCTCACTTTTCCCTCAAAGACATGCAAGAATCATGGGAGGGATTGTGAGAAAACAAAGCTTTGGAGGTCAACAATGGAGAAGGAGAGAGAGAGCCAAAGCTTAGGAACCATTGGGGAAGAAGACCCCTTAAATAGGTCCCACTAAATCCAACCATTGCGGCATTTTTCTGCCAGAAATCGAGAGCCCGGCCTCGGCCCGGCCAGGCCGGCCTGGAAACTTTGGAGGCCGGTGGTGGCTAGAGAGGCCGGCCTTGAGCCCAGCCTTGGCCCGGCCTCGGGTTGGTGAAGGCCGACCAGGCACCCGAGGCGCCCGGCCTTGGGCCGGCCTTGAGCCCGGCCAGGTTGGCCTAAAAACTGCAGAAACATCCAATACAAAAACGAACATATCTTGATCATCCGGACTCCGTTTTCAATGTTCTCGAGCTCGTTGGAATCACAACGAAGAGCTTTACAAGATCATGCGGAGAAACATCATAGTCCAACAAGGGAGGATAATACCAAATGGGGAAAGATTAGACCTCTCGATAAAAGAACAACTAGTAAAACCTCCAATACCAAGAACACAATAAGTTTTTCATCCTGACTCCGTTTTCTAATATCTTGGGCTTGTTTCGAGGATAATCACAAGCTATACAAGATCATGCATATACATATCATAGTCCATCATGTGAGGAGGAAACCACAAGAAGAGAGTTTGGCCTCTCTTAGAAAAGACAAACCGGTAAAACCTCCAACATCAAAAACACCACAAGATATTCAAATGAAATCCGTTTTTGATGAACTAGAGCTTGGTATGGAGATGAACACAAGCTCTAAATTCTCACTTAGATAAAAGCCAAATAAGAACCAAGAAAGATGATATGCCAAATATGCAAAGGTTTGAGCTCTCCATAAAGATGCGATCAAGTTACTCACTTGAGAGCCCCTCTTGATAGTACGCCGTCTATACTATAACCGGTCTCCCACTAACACCAAGAGACCGGTAAAATAGAAACCCTATCAGATCATACTTTTGCCTTGCGCATTCCACTTGAGCTAGATGATGACGATCTTGACTCACTCAAGTTGGAACACCTTTCTTAATTGTGCTTGCTAGCACATGCTTGATGAAGACTTGTCCAAATACTCCCCCATACACCATGATGGGATGGGAGAGCCTTGCTAAGCTCCGTCTTCATGAATCCACTTGAACTTCATCTTCTTATCTTGATATATATGATGGCTTGGAGATAACATGAATGTTCACTCAATCTTATTTTCCAAGCCATGCTTGCAATAAGCTCAACTCTTCACATGACCATTCTTCATATAAACCCTTGGATAGAACCTTGGTCATCATGTAATCTTCTAGAGTCCAACACATGAACTCCAATCTTTTCCTATGGACAAGATCTACAAGAATATCTCAATGCAGACATTAGTCCATAAGGATTGCCATTAATTACCAAAACCACACATGGGGCAACACATGCACTTTCAATCTCCCCATTTTGGTAATTGATGACAATCCCTTTTGCAACCATGCACAACAAAGAGCAAGGATGCAAGAGCATGAAAGGCAAATGCTTAAGAACGAAACTAAAGCATAAAACCAAATTCCCTTAAACCCTCTAAACTTCTCCCCCATTGGCATCGATTGCCGAAATGGGAGGAAAAATCAAGAAGGCCAATATAGTAAGAGCTCCCCCATAATGTGTGCATTCCTCATAATATGAGTGAAATCAATTGCACATATCCAACGACGAATAGTTGGGAAGGAGATCAAACTATATTGAGGATCCAAAGATTGCAAAAGAAAATCAAATTGAAACAAACATCGACAAAAGAAGTAACCAATCAAAGGATCCGAAAACCAATTGAACACAAGAAGATATTATGATAAGATCAACCAAGTGTTCTAAAAATAAAGAGGGAACTCCCCAAGGTACGTGCACAATAAGAATTTGTATTTCAAAATAGTGTGCACAACATGGAATCCTCACTCCCTCCTAGAATTTTTGAACACAAACACGTGCAAGAGAGCATAGATAAGAGAAAAGAAGCAATAAAACTTGCAACAAGCAAAATGTTGAGCAACAAAAGCAAGAAGCAACAAATAAGGACTTGCTCAACCGAAAGAGATGGGTGTGATATAGAAAGACATTTTAGGAGACTAATACAAGGATGAGCGTAAGCATCAACATAGTCTTTCAATATATGAGGCACATAGTGCATATCATGTCTTTCCCATACACACCATCCAAAGAAGATATAGCAAATAGGTTCACAAGCTTATTAAGATGCAATAAGGGATATCAAATTAAAATCAAGGCTTGTGTCTTTTAGAAACCACCAAAGAATCAAAAAGGAATAAAGGGTGGTCACTAAAGAATCGGAATATCAATTAAAGATGTAACTATTCTCATGTGTATAAGTTTCTAAGTAGACACCAATCATGAAGATATAAGTCCATAAAGAAACATGCACACACAAAATAGGTACAAAGTAAGAGAACATGATATCCAAGAGGAAGTCATAAATACACCAATAAGATCTTTGCTTAAAAGCATAGCACAAAGCTCAATTTTATCTTAAAGGGATATAGATGAGCTTCCAACACATACTCATCATAGCATCAAAAAAATATCCACAAGGGATAAGGAGATAAATGGGATGCTCCGAGAAGGATAACAAGTATCGCAAGAGGCAAATGATTTTGAAGAAACATCAATATTGTATATGCGAGACATAGAGTAGAAAGTGCTAGATTAACAAATTTGGGATTGGTGAATCATGAAAATGATTATATATATATTCCCCTTGATATGTAATCATCCCGGCTTGCCCACATTTGCAATAAAGTTGTTTTGTAAGAACCAAATGAATTGCAACAAAAGAGATTCATGCCATGAAACAACCTACACAAGGTTGAAAGCTAGAAAAGTATGCATGAGTAGATACTTGTTACCGAGATAGCATTGGTGATGTAGAAGATAGGAGTTCATGATCATCCAAGCTTGGCTCCAATAAGCACATGGTGACAACACCTTCCTTGTAGATGAGACAAGCTTCCAATGCATCTCCAATGTACCTAAAATAAATTTAAGTACAACATGGTACCCAAACTCATTGGGTCGAAAGTAGTTAGAGCAACTACAATACATAGGACAAACTCCACATAAATATGTGCATATTGATATGAAATTGAATTTCATGCAGATCTTAGCCATTTAGGATTTGATGGAGTTTATGCTATATATTGGATCAACGAAAGTAAGCATGCCATAAGATATACATATAGTAAATATGCATGCACAAGACTTTCAAGAACCAAATGAGATACAATTTTGGACAAAACACCAATAAAACCAAGAAGGCACACACAAGTGTGACAAGAAAAAGAATTGTCCAAATTATATCAAAGACCCAAATCAACACAAGATTAAGATACCACTTTGAGAATATACCAAATGAAAGTAAAGTAGCAATTGATGAAAATACCATCAAGGAATAAACCAAACCCTCTACACTTTTCATGATGGCACAAGGTACCAAGACGAAAAATATTTGTCTTCCAAAGAGACACGTCATCGGGATCAAATAGCAATTGAAGACAACTAATGTTCAAGAGTATTCAAACACTAGTCATGTTCAAGGAAAGCAATAAGATACAAAACCGATTTAAAGAATGATGTTCTACTCAATGTAGGATTGCTTCCCCAAGAATAGTGCATTATCTAGGAGTAGACTTTGAATGTAAATGCACAAGAATGGGATCATTGCTTTTCCTAAAAAAGAAAGCTCAAAAGAAATTTTGAGTAGAGCAACAAGGATCAAAAAGATACAAGGAAGACAAATGAGAGTTAGATCAAAACAAATCCTTGGCAATAAAATAAGGCAATTCAAAGCAAGAGCCAAAGTGAAGATGGTCTACAAATTCCACCACAAATATGAGTATCACTTGTCATGGACAAGGAGTATGGAGATATTTCTCGGTGGTAGGAATGATATTCAAGACCAACTTCACAACAAATAAGCACATGTCAAAGGATAGGAATTGAAACACATGTGCTTAGATAGAGATTTTTGACGGCTTCAATTTGATCAACGATCATGCAAAGCATCAAGAAACTCTCTCACACACAAGATCCAAAAGATGAGAGATAAAAGGCATTTAAGCAAATATGGAACTTATTTGAGAAACATGCCGCATATGAACAAGGTAATTAACAATATCAATTCTAGGTGGCAAAACCTCACATGTTCACATTTTTTAGGCTTGTAATATGCACATAGCTTATTACTCCCCCATAATGTGATAATCCATTTCTTTTAAAACAAGAGGCAAACAAAACCAACTTGAGAATTAATGGACATTATAGAATTTGAATTTCTCATGAGCAAGACATACCGCATAGAGAATAGATAATATAGATGTATCATCACTAAGTGGTATTTCTCATGTACACACAATTTTAGAATTGTGAAGTGCACGAAGCATATCACTCTCCCAAAATGGAATAGTCCATTAATCTCTCAAAGAGAGCCAACAAGATAAGATAGCAAATAAAAGCAATAAGGCTCAAAACAAGTAAATGGTGTGCAAACCAAAATACACATACTTGATTTCTCAAGATAAGTAAGTAGAGAGCACAACACATACAAACACTAGCAAGGTACACAACCAAACACATGCAAGGGTGCAAGCAACTTTCAATGTATATATGATATAAGCACAAGTTACCGCAAGGAGGAACATTGGATATAATATAGAATGATATAACCCAAATAATTGGCTTGAGAGAATATAATTGATGAAGGTCCCTTAATTCTTCATGATGTAGCCAAGTCTCCAATGCCCTCCAACACCCACCTATTGATTAAGTTTTAGCTTGTTGGTCCCCAACCAAGTTGGGTCCTAAGAGGTTAGTCACAATAGGCTTGGCAACCCAAATGGTTCTTTTCTTTACACCACGTTGAGTACCAACATATTTGGCAAACACATTGCCAACCTTATCCTTCCGAAGAGAATAAACATCATCAATTATAATGGGATTGGATAAGGTACCATAAGTGTAACAACCCAAATTTTGGAACTAAGAAAAACTTAGTTTTACAAGACCCAAAATTCAGAGCCAACAATTTTTTTTTGAAATACTTCACTAATGATTGTGTTCACCTTCCTATTGTTCTGTTTGACTTCTTGTAACTTGTTGCCTGAGTTGTTTGGCCATTACATACCCACCTTAGGACCCAACCAAGATAAAATAAATTTAACCTTGGTGATCATGTCATGACAAGAAAAATATTCCATATATCTTTTCCACTCTCATTTTTGGCCAAATTCCAATTCAATGATACTTGGTTTAGCAACAACCAAAATACCCACTCTTGAGAAAGTACAAGTACTTCCAAAATTATGTGTTCCCACAAATATGGGGAATCTATATGCTATTTCCTACATATTCTTCAACCTTGGTATTTTGCAACTCCTATTCTATAAACTCTTATTTTCACTCTTTTGGAAACAATAAAAGTGGGAAAATATACTACCCATGTATTTTAACAACCCTTTCTGGAAAATATCAAACTATTGAGTCAAGCTTGTTTCAACATTATTCTTGTCATGATGATAATTGATTACCATCCCACCACCTATCTGAATATTTGAAATGTGGTTGAAAACTTATGTTGTTTGCTTGTTTGACTTATGTTGTATTGATTGTTAATTCTTTGATTTGTTGTTTGCTTGGGTGAATAATTACACAAATGTACTTGAATGTAAAGTTGAAAACCCACTGATCACAATTTGGAATGTGACTGAAATTTAAAACAAATCCCTCAAATTATTCAACAAATGGAAATAAAAACGAAGTTCCGCAGACACCTCGACGTCACATCCCCTGCCCCACCGCGACGCAATCGTGCTGACGATCTCCGACGGGTGCGCCATGGACGCCATCCGTGCGCACGACGGCCACCTACCCCCTCGCCTCTCCATGCACGCCAGAACCCTAACGGAGCACCCGACGACGTTGCCGCACAGCCAGGGCAGCCAATGGCGGCCTCTTCCACGCCCTGACCACCTCCTGGACCGAGACCGCCGTGCACCACCTCTGCCCCTATTTAAAGCCGCCCCGAGCCTCCTTTGCTCTCCACACTGCCCTCTCCTCTCACTCTCCACCTCTCCCGTGCGCCGCCAGGAGGGCGGAGCCGCTGCTGCCGTGCCGCGGCTGTGCTGTTGAGCACGGGCACGTTCGACCGGAGCTTAGGTTGAGGACAACGCCTCGCGGCCGTGCTGCTCTCCCTCCCATCTCTCTGCTCCCTCTCTGTTCTGCGCCTTCTCTGTCGATGCAGAGCCCTCACGCACATCTCCCTCTCTCTTTGCGCGCACAGGAGCTCGCCGAAGGAGAACCGCGTCCGGGAGGCCATGAAGCTCGCCATCACCGATCTGGATTTCCCCAGCCGTGCCGTCACCACCAACTTCCTTCCCACGCTCCCCGCACTCGATCTCCATCTTCTCCGCCGTCCTCAGAAGCCCCTAGGTGAGCATCGCGTCCTCGCCACCGTCTCTGGCCACGGCGGCGCCGCCAATTTGGGGTCACCGCTGGCGCGCTCTCTCTGAGCCGTCGGATCTCGATCCAAGGCCATGTACCCGTTCGATTAGAACCAGTTGCTGACGGCAGGCCCCACCCGTCAGCCGTTTCCTCTTTTCTGCGCTCAGGAAAAAAATAAAACTGGGCCAGGCCCAGTGGGCTAGGAACCTTCTCAGCCCATTTATTTTTTTCCTCCTCTTTCGAAATTAGGATTTAACAGAAAACTTTTAAATCTGTATGCCTGTTTAAAATTCAATAACTCGAGAAATATACTCCAAATAAATCAAACCAAAATTCTCTGGATAACATATGAAATTGTTAAACCAACCCAGGTGGTTTCATCCTGTTTAGATAATTAACAAATGTGTAGAAATTAAAGTGCCACAGAAGGTTCAGAACACCAACTTATTTGTTTCTGATACCCTATTAACCCAATTGAGTTCAAACCAATTTTGTTAGATCACATTTAATCAGTGCTAGCTACCCTAAATTGGTAAATTATTGAAGCAACAGAAACTCATTAGTAAATCAAATAGTGATTTGCACTTTTCTGTAGTATAATAATTATGGTGGAATAAATATTAATCCAAATGGACCTAGGCCAATTTTGTTGGATCAGAAATAATCAGTGCTAGTGGTTCTAAATTGGCATAATTTTGTGGTTAACAAAACTTAAGTTGTGCAATAAAACTTGTGTGGCTAGTTTCTGCCATTTTCAAGTCATATTTAAATAATGGTTAGTTCAATTAAATTGAACCCAATTGGTTGGCCTTGGGTGATTGCAGTAGCTATTTGTAGAATTTAAGATTGTAATGTTGTGATGTCTGGTTGAATAGTGTAGTGATTGTTTGTACTTGCTAGTGTAGACGATTAGGCGAGAACGTTGCCGGGATTATCGAGGAGGGGGATTTTGCTAAACAACAGGAGCAAGACCCCGGGAACTTTGCTGAGCAAGGCAAGCTACTTCTCTGAGCTTGCATCTATATACATCTATTTTGGTTCACATGTTTTACTTATAAAGAGCATAAGTAATTTATGTGGTGTTTGCCACTAAAGCTATGATTTTGAAAACCTTTTTTCCAAAATACAAGTATATTATTTTGAAACCCTATATGGAGATATTAGATGGAAATTCTTTTTCAAATATAGGATGGGAAAAATATTGTTTACTCAAAACTCCTTTGAAAATACTTGTGTGGATATGGAATGCCGAGATGTCGGTGTTGAAGTGGAGAAGTGGAGAATGATGGTTTTTGATAAAAAGCACATTGTGTCTTTGTACTTACGTCGACCAGCCGATAACCTGTGCGACCACATTTACCCACATATGGGCAAGGGCGTAGTCATATAATTTGCTCATATTAGTATGGGATGCCTCAACAACGGAGATGACTCCATTCCATGAGGGGATGGTTTGGTGACCTACCCCTGACCTGGGTCCTCTTAAGAGAAGTCTACCGGAGGCCGGTATGAGTTTATTGGAGAAAGAGGATTGAAGACGCCACCTTTGGGTCGCCGGGCAGAACTATGAGTCCTCACACTTAGATTCCGACGGGTTGGGTTAAGTGTTGATGGAAAGTGTCATATGGGCAGGATCCTATACTAGCATGAGCAAAGGACAGGCTATGGTCGGTGACTCAACTTCGCATACACCTTGTATGGCGGGACGTGGCTGACATGATGAGTTGCCGGATGGATGTGGGAAAAGCGTGCTACCTCTGCAAAGTGTAAAACTATTCGAATAGCATGAGCAAAGGGGTATTTGGAGAAAACGTTTTGAAAGAGAATTCCTACCTTTTTCAACAAACATATCTCTTCAGGGAAATGTTTTAAAAGAGACTTCTTACAAAGACAGATTTATGGGAAAAAGTTCTAAAAGCCTTCTTTCCCTTTTTAAATCAAAGTTACAGAGGTTTCAAAACAAAGTTTTATTAAACAAAAGTCCGTCCCTTTTCTTTTTCATCAAAGATATAGAGATGTCTTTCTAAAAGTAAAAGTCTTATTAACCAGTGTATGTTCATGTTGGGGGTAGTTTGCGAGTACAATTCAAATTGTACTCATATTGGTTTCGTCCCTGGCTATTGTCTTAGTCAGGTTTCGAGGAGCTTATCGATGAGGAGAATGATGGTACCAAGGACGCGAACTAAGGATTCTTCATTAGTCAGTTGCCTGTGGGAACTAAGGAATGCTAGTAGGCCATCAACGTTGTTTGCTTCCGCTGAATAATGGTATTTTGCCCAGGAAGGCACCTATGTAAGACTCGGTCTGTATGACCGAATTATTGTAAGAAATTTTTTTGTATCCGGTGTGGTAACAGATGTAAACTGTGATGCCACGTCGAGTTATGTGCAACAACAAACTGATCATGGGATTGTTGCTGGAAACATAACGAGTATCTCGGATGGCTAATCCGGGGTCCTCACAATTAGTGCATGAAAAAGCAAAGTGACCCTTCTCACGGCATATGTAGCAACATTTGCTTCCTCCTTTCTTCTTAGTTGGAATCTCGACTTGAGGAGGGGTAGCTTGATTCTTCTTGGGAAGAGTCTGTTCTTCAACTTGAGGAACTTGAGTTTGAACTTGATGCTTCTTCCCTTGTTGCTTCTCACTAAGAGGCTTCTTCTTCAAAGGGCAAGATCTAACATGGTGCCCTTCAACTTTGCACTTGAAGCAAACAATCTTGGCCGAATCTTAAACTTGTTCTTGGCCCTTTTTCTTCTTGTTGTACTTGGACTTGTTCTTGTTATTGGAGTTGAATCCAAGTCCACTCTTGTCATTGGGGCATCTTTGAACACTCAACATATTATCAAGTGTGGACTTCCCAACATGACGCTTTTCCAAGTCTTTCTTCAAAGAAGTGACTTGGGCCTTGAGCTCTTTTAATTCCTCTATATGGTTAGTATCAACATAAATACTAGAGGAAGTAGAAGTTTCATTGTTAGAGCAACAAGGCATGGAAAGTAATTCATCACAAGATGTAGCAACATTGTGAGTGGATGAATCACTAGGACTAGCACAAGACAATATAGCATTAAGAGTAGAAGTTGTGCCATTGTCTACATGAGGCTCACAAGATGTTACCTTTGACATAATAGCCTCATGAGCTAACTTTAACCTAGCATGGGATGCTAGAAGGTCCTCATTAGAGCTAGAGAGCTTTTCATGAATTTCTTCCAATATCCCATACTTGCTAGTTAGCAACTCAAGTTGAGCCCTTAGCTCAACATTCTCCTTCAAAATAGATGCTTCACAAGAAGTGGAGTTAGTAGCATAAGCATCATTAACATTAGAAATGGAAGAAGACAACTTGGCAAGCTCATCATTTTTAGATAGTTGAGTTTGGAGTTGATCATGAGACTTTATAAGGAGAGAGTGTTCACTTTCCAAAGCCTTATGAGCTTTGTCAAATCTCTCTATATTCTCAACTAGTCTAGCATTGCCAACTCCAAATTCAACCTTTTCCTTTTTAAGCACTTTATATTTAGCAAGAGCATGATCTCTTTCCTTAATGATTTTAGCAATAATAAGATCATTTGACTCATCATGAGATTCAAGTTTCTCCTCAAGAGACACTCGAAGCTCTTGCTCTTCCTCAAGGGCATTCTCTAAGGATGTTTTTTCCATAGCATCTTCTCTCTCAATTTTACATTTCTTCCAAAAGCTCAATAGTAAGCTTGCGGTGAACAAAGGTACTCATGATTTCTAAGAAGTTATCACGAGCAATTTTATTCTTTGAAAGCGCATGAAGAACTATTTTATCCATCTCATGAATGGAAGCATCGTTATCATTTTCTTCATCATCATCATCATTCGATAAATTAGGATTCAAGGCAGGAGATACCTCGGAATCCTTAGACATAAGGCAAAAGTGAGTAGTGGACAAAGATGATGAAGAATTACTTGAAGCACCATTGAGGTCCATGTCTTGTTCCAACAAATGTTGGGATTCCTCTACATTGTTAGTCATGCAAGTACTAGAGGATATGGAAGCATTATTTTCATGACAACAAGACATAGAGAGCATATCATCATGACATTTAGTTAAGCAACTATTACATGATATGCAATGACTATCAACTCTAGCATGAATGACATTTGGAGTGCTAGAAGAGTTTAAGTCCAAAGATAGAACATTGCAATGAGATAGAGATGAAGTATAGTCAATAGAATATTCACCATCAACAAAACAATTTCTATCACCACTCACCATATCATTACCTTGTGACAAATCACATGTTGGTGAAGTGGAAGAAGCCTCTATAATGTTGGACACTTCATATATATCTTGAAGCTTGGTCCAAAACTCATGAGCGTTCCGAAAAGGCATGATTGAAACAAGAACTACATCGCTCAAAACACAAATAAGACCATTAGAAACTAGAGTATCGAGATGAGAGTTTTCCTCATCCTCTAAAGATAATTATTGGGAATCCTTTGGAGTAGAAAAACCCACATCTACAATCCTCTTAATATAATTTGGACCCATGGCCCTAAAAATATTAAGCATTTGTGCCATCGAATAGAAAAGTGGGATCGTGCACTAATTCTCTAAACGACATCTTTTACTCTCTAGGCGGTAAAGCCCAAAAAGAGAGACGAGGCTCTGATACCAATTGAAAGGACAAGGATGTCGCCTAGAGGGGGGGGGGGTGAATAGGCGATTTAAAACTTTTCCGGTTTAGGCTTGATAATTGCGGAATTAAACTAGGTGTTTAAATTAATAAGCCAACAAACTAAATATACTAGACTCACCTATGTGCACCAACAACTTATGCTAAGAAAGACAAGCAACAAAGTGATAACAATAGAATACTTCAAGCACGAAGGCTATCACAATGTAAAGTGCATAGGTAAAAATCTCGGGTATAGAAATAACCAAGGCACGCGGAGACGAGGATGTATTCCTGAGTTCCTCCTTTTTAGGGGTGTACGTCTCGTTGGAGAGGTGTGAGGCACCACAAAGGCCGATCTCAACGCCACAAAGGCTCACCCTATTCTCCGATGAACCGCACCACAAAGGTTTGGTTCACCTTCCACTATCGGAATCCTTCGAGGCGGAATCCGGAGCCTTTCAACAACAACCCGGGGCACAACCCACAATTGGATTGGGGGCTCCCGAACGGCTACAAGTGACCACAAAAGGTCTCAACCACCACAATGGCGTCTAGGGTCCAACGACCCAAGAGTAACAAGCTCACAAACTTTCAACTTCCACGAATCGTTGTGGAGAGCACAAACCGATGCAACAAAGCAATGGTAAGAGCACAAGTGCTCAAATCGTTCACTCTCAAATCCCACCAAAAGCAACTAATACTTATGGGGGGAGAAGAGAGGAAGAACAAAGAAGAGAACCACACAAGAACTCCAAGATCAAGATCTACTAGGTTCCCCTCACTTAGAGGTGGAATAGATTGGTGGAATTGTAGATCTAGATCTCCTCTCACTTTTCCCTCAAAGATATGCAAGAATCATGGGAGGGATTGTGAGAAAACAAAGCTTTGGAGGTCAACAATGGAGAAGGAGAGAGAGAGCCAAAGATTCGGAACCATTGGGGACGAAGACCCCTGAAATAGGTCCCTCTAAATCCAACCGTTGGGGCATTTTTCTGCCAGAAATCGAGAGCCCGGCCTTGGGCCCGGCCTCTGCCCGGCCAGGCCGGCCTGGAAACTTTGGAGGCCGGTGGTGGCTAGAGAGGCCGGCCTTGAGCCCAGCCTTGGCCCGGACTCGGGTTGGGCCGGCCTTGAGCCCAGCCTCGGGCCCGGCCAGGCTGGCCTAAAAACTGCAGAAACATCCAACACGAAAACGAACATATCTTGATCATCCGAACTCCGTTTTCGATGTTCTTGATCTCGTTGGAATCACAACGAAGAGCTTTACAAGATCATGCAGAGAAACATTATAGTACAACAAGGGAGGATATAACCAAATGGGGAAAGGTTAGACCTCTTGATAAAACAACAACTAGTAAAACCTCCAATACCAAGAACACAATAAGTTTTTCATCCTGACTCCGTTTTCTAATATCTTGGGCTTGTTTCGAGGATAATCACAAGATTTACAAGATCATGCATATACACATCATAGTCCATCATGTGAGGAGGAAACCACAAGAAGAGAGTTTGGCCTCTCTTAGAAAAGACAAACCGGTAAAACCTCCAACATCAAAAACACCACAAGATATTCAAATGAAATCTGTTTTTGATGAACTAGAGTTTGGTATGGAGATGAACACAAGCTCTAAATTCTCACATGGATAAAACCCAAATAATAACCAAGAAAGATGATATGCCAAATATGCAAAGGTTTGAGCTCTCCATAAAGATGCGATCAAGTTACTCACTTGAGAGCCCCTCTTGATAGTACGCCGTCTATCCTATAACCCGGTCTCCCACTAACACCAAGAGACCGATAAAATAGAAACCCTATCAAGATCATACCTTTGCCTTGCACATTCCACTTGATCTAGATGATGACGATCTTGACTCTCTCAAGTTGGAACACCTTTCTTGATTGTGCTTGCTAGCACATGCTTGATGAAGACTTCTCCAAATACTTCCCCATACACCATGATGGGATGGGAGAGGCTTGCTAAGCTCCGTCTTCATGAATCCACTTGAACTTCATCTTCTTATCTTGATATATATGATGGCTTGGAGATAACATGAATGTTCACTCAATCTTCTTTTCCAAGCCATGCTTGCAATAAGCTCAACTCTTCACATGACCATTCTTCATATAAACCCTTGGATAGAACCTTGGTCATCATGTAATCTTCTAGAGTCCAACACATGAACTCCAATCTTTTCCTATGGACAAGATCTACAAGAATATCTCAATGCAAACATTAGTCCATAAGGATTGTCATTAATTACGAAAACCACACATGGGGCAACACATGCACTTTCAGGGGTCAAAACCTCATTCGTGATGGAAAAAGAATACGTTGCCCGAGCTCGTCGCATGTGTGATCAAGCTCAATGATAACAACCCTTTTTAAACGTTTTCAATTAGGCACTTGATCTGTTACGGTCATCAATTTTTCTCTATTCCCAACGTGAGTAGAGAACTGATAACGGATTTTGTTTTTCTTCATTCGCACTGGGCAATTTTTGTATTTCTAAAGACAACTCTTTTTCACAAATCAATTTGATACTTTACATCACATTTCAATATTTCACAACACAAACATAAGAAATATATCGACTCATTTATCGCACCATCACATACACAATGTTAATGTACACATCACATGCGGATTGCAATATCACTATTATATGCTGAAAAAAAGTCTAAACTTCTAACAAAAGGAAGAAGAAAAGGCAGTAATATTAGCTGGCTGCATCATTGTAGAAAGTGCTATGATCGAGTACACTGCAAAAATAAATTTAAAAAATAATAAACCGTGAGATATCAAATTTAGAGAGAAATATAATAATTTGAACTATACCAATGATGATGAGTATATATACTCAATGCGTGCAATCAAAATTAGTAGCCTCTGGTACATGCGTCAATCCTACGATGACAACAATAGATAAATTAAGTTATGTAATGGTTACATTATACATAGAAGATTAAGTGAAAGGATCGATTTACTTTGTCACAAGATGATCCCATGTTGTCACAAAATGATCCCATATCCATTGTTTGGATTGTCTGCGACTAGCGCAACAAGGTCCTGAATTTTACCAAAAAAAAGTTACATAATGTGCAGAAGGTTTAGTTTGTGTTGACATTCAGTAAAGTAAACTGCTACATGCATACAAACTAGGCACATACAATCCAAACAATGAATGGGCTTGAATCATGTCACACATTGTCACATGATGATCCTAAAGAGTCGAGCGATCCATTGTTTGGATTGTGTGTGGTTAGTTTGTACGTAGATAGCCCATATTGTCACATGATGATCCTCAAAATTCAGGTGATCCATTGTTTGAATTGTCTATGCCCTGTTTTACAAACGTAAAATTTACTTTATTGATTGTCAACACAAATCTCAGTTTTTGCATATGTATACAATATTTATATATTTTTAAAAATCTGACGTTTTACAATATTTGTAGTACAATTATTCTATTATGCAATAATGTTACTTTTTAACACATAAAATTCTCAATTGCGTGCTTGACTTCAAATGATGTAAATAGCCGGCGTATTTGTGTGGGACACATAATTGGTGTCTGCTCCTGCAGCTCAAACAGATCACCTTCTTCAATCCAAGGGATCGACTAGAGATACCCATGGGTTAAAAAAAAAAAGCTGGACCAAAAACCCCATCTACGCCCGGTGTAGCTTAAATAAGGCTTTGTTTATCAAGAGAGAAAAGGGCTACAAGGTCGTTGTAAATAGAGGTGGGCAGTGGGCTTGTGCCACTAGGAAGCTGGCATGTACATCCGCAACCGGTGACGACGTTGAGTTTTTTTTTTCGAACACAGTACAACGCAGGCGCACGCGCATACACTCACCTATATGAACGCACATCATATCCCTATGAGCACCTCCGAGAGACTGAGTCGGCGGATCAGGTCTTGAGATTGAAGAAGTCACCACATGCGCCTCGCTGTCGACGGGAACGTCACCTCCCACTGAAGAATATTCCGCCTAAATGAGAAACATCAACGTCAAACCTGGGGTTTGAACTCTGTTGGGTTAGGGGTACAACCACCCTTCTAACCATCTTGTCACAGACAAGTTCTCACGACGTTGAGAATCCACGCAGTGCGTTTGTGTAAACTTGGGAGGAATCATTTGGTCGGCGCCAAGCGAGGTTAAGTGAGATGGTCGGTAGGCTTTGCTAGGCCTCGTTGTGGGTGCATGAAGTACAATAAACACCGAGAATTTGGTACTATTTGAAATCAAAAACAGATTTTGATAAAAGAATTTGGCCCAAATTCAAATGGTACGGAACTTTTCCCCGGTAAACACATTTACCGGGTACTGGGAATTCTGGTTACCTGTGACAGCCGTGGTGTTTCGACGGATAACCAAATACCTGATCGTGGTTTAATTGTTTGGCATATGATTTACTTTTACACAAGTGTCAGGAAATCTGGTGGTGTGGTGGGTCCTAGATGTCCGTGAGGGAATGGTGTGTTACGTTATCCAGGTCTGTCCACGGCAGCGATTGGGAGCATGCCACGTGGGAGCTTAAACTGGAGCCCACTGCTGCCGCGTCCACAGCCATGAGAAAATACCAGCAGGAGCCAAGCAGCTAGCTCATTTCTGCCCACCCAATCCAGCTCTCGCTTCTGATCCCAAGCAGCAGCCACGCACATCTCTTTCTCCTTTTTCTGTGGAGCACACCACCACCAGGGATCCACCGGAGGAGCTTGAACCAGCAAGCGGGAAGAAGCACCTGCAGGATGCTACGGCGAGCGGTCGCTTCTTGTTGATGCGAGTTTGCCGATGGCGCTCTGCTTCTCCGCCGCCATTACCACCACCACGGCCACCGGCGGCAAGGGACGGAGGCGTCAATTGGTAAGTCCACTTACGTCGCTTGGCTTCTTCTCCTTCTTGTCTCCAACAGAGTGGTAGCTGACTGAATCAGTGTTGATGGCCTGCAGGCAGCCAAGGTTCTGGGCGCGGCGACGACATTCGACCCGGCGAAGCTGACGGTGCAGTTCGCGGGGGAGGACCCTCGCCGGCCGGGCTTCCCGCGGGCGTACACCCTGAGCCACTGCGACTTCACGGCGAACCTGACGCTGGCGGTGTCGGAGACCATCACCAGCGAGCAGCTCCGGCGGTGGCAGCGCGACGACGTCTTCGCCGAGTGGAAGGAGATGACGAGCTCCGGCAGCGGCGAGATGACCCTGCACCTGCACTGCCACGTGAGCGGGCCGAACCCGCTGCAGGAGCTGGCGGCAGGGTTCCGGTACTACGTCTTCTCCAAGGAGCTACCGCTGGTGCTCAAGGCGGTGCTGTACGGCGACGGCGAGCTCTTCGCCGACCGGCCGGAGCTCATGGAGGCCAAGGTGTGGGTGCACTTCCACTCAACCGCCAGGAAGTACAACCGGATCGAATGCTGGGGACCCCTCCGAGAATCTGCCAAGGTAATTCAGCTTCTTCTTCTTCCTTGCATAATACATTGCTCCGTATATACATGGCGAATTCAGAATTTCTGATTCTGGATGAATGAATTGCAGAGGAATCTGCTGGATGGGCGGCTCCACGAGCTGCAGCGCGAGACCACCAACAGACCAAGGAAATGGAGCATATTCGACGCCCTCGTCTCGTTTCTCCTATGATCGAATCGGATCTGACGCGATTCAATCCGGGTACATATGTGTACATTAAGATTTGAGAGATAGGCAAGAATCTTTCATGCTTTGGTGTCTCTTCAGAAGAGGAGAAAACTCTATAAGGCAGTGGCCTTCAGAGATACAGTACATTATTACCAGGCAAGAATTTGATTGATCCTCTTAATTATTGAGAGGAATCAAGCTGACATTTGCATGTTTCTGTCTGCTACTGGAATAACATCATCTGCCTTTTTCACCTGGACAACTCTTCAAGTATGATTACTATATATTCCTAAATGAGAGCTGATGCGATACATACCTGTTATATCTGAGTAAGCATAAGGTTCTCTCTCTATCCATCTCACTCTCCTATTACCAGCATCCAAATCCTTCCAGTAAGCATAAGGTAACCCTAGCCGCCGCCGCGCTTGAGCCGTCGTCCGGCCGGGCCGCGCCGCGCTCCCCACCTCCCCCCCCCCCCCCCCCCCCGCTCTCCTCCTCTCGCGACCGCCTCCCCCAGAGCTCTCCTCCCTCCTCCTCGCCGCGGCCGCCGTTGGCGTGCGTCGCCGGGCTTGGCCCGGGGCGGCGCCGGCCCCCTGCTTCTCCCCCCCCCCCCGGTGCCCTCCTCGTGCGGGGTGGTGTGGCTCCGGGTGGTGCTCCCAGGCGACGGTGGCGCGGCTACACGGCGGAGCCCCTTGCTCCTCTCCTGCGGCCGAAGGTGAGCGCAGCGGGCAGCGCCGCCATTTGGTGGTGCGGGTAGCTAGGTTCGGCCAGGGCCCTGCAGGCCCAGATCTGGGCCCTTTGGGCCCGATCTGGGTCAGTGTGGGCCCAAGCTCGACCCGGCTACCCGGTTTGACTGTGGTACTTTGCTTGTGACGGAGTGGCAGCGACGACGTCACGTCTTCTGCAGCGTGGCGCTGGGAGCTTCGCGGATCCGTTCGGGTCCGGCCGAGCCTGTGGTGCTGATCTTGAGGGTAGCAGCGGCGTCGGCCTACGTGCTGCAGCGTGGTGGCGGAGACTTCACGGACCCTGTCAGGGACCGGCCGGGCTTGACCAGCCTGGTGTGTCTTTGCTACCGCGTCCGGTCGGCACCCGCCGATGGCGGTGGAGGTAGTCCTCCAGGTGGCTGTGCTGCGGCCGCCCTCCGGCTCCAATGTGGCTTGGTGTGCTCCTGCGTGCTGCGTCCGGTCGGTTACCGTCTACGGCGGTGGAGGTCGATCCCTCCCACGTGGCTGTGGTACTGCCGCTCTGTCTACGGCGGGTTCCTCTCGGTTCGACCGGTCATGTTGTGCTTGCCTGGTGATACGACTTTGGTGTCCTCAATTCCGTGGTGGCGTTTGTTGGTGGGTGGCAAGATGGGTGGAGCATGTCGGAGTGTCCAGGGAGGTGGTTTTTTCGAGGTCGGGAGAAATCCTTGTCATCTTGACACCGCCGCGGTGATGCTTGTGCGTGTCGCTGTTCCTTTCTGAAGGGCGTCGGGTGTACCTCTTCCCCACTACCTGTAGCGTACCGGGGGAAACCCTAGGACCAGTCCGGACAGCAGCAGCGTCGTCGTTGTTTTCCTTCTTGGAGGTGTTGTTCGGTACGCGACATTTCAGAGTGCTAGGATAGTGGTGGGACTTTGCCGGAGAGAGCGCAGCGGTTGCGAGTCACCTTTGTTTTCGTTGATCCGCCTATGTCGGCTTTGTTTTCTTTTCTTGTTCTCTTTCTTTTCTCTTGGGCATGAGTGTGCTGTTTTGCCCCAGCGGTGGTCTCAAAGCTTGTATCGGGTGGTTGCTATATTAATATAGCGGGGCGAAAGCCTATTTCTTCATATCTCACTCACAGAAAAACTCACACAAACTGACTAGCAGAAACAGAGCTAAGCTCATCCCCAATAAATTAACTTAACCACTTCCGTATGAGATCTCAAAGACAAGTAGAGTGGACTATGTATGGCCATGGCCATTTCTCGATAACTTGATGGTCAACATGTGTAGGTGACATTGGCAAAGAATATACCAGTTCTGTACTGTACGCGAACAAGCAGTTGCGAATTTTAACCCTGTATACTAAGTGTGATGTACTTATTTTGTTGGAATTGCGCAAATTATAGACCCTTGAAAAGCTAATGAAATACAAAACTTTTTCGTATATAATTTTTCGAAAAAAAATCATGGCTTAAATTAATTTTACAAAAACTTAAATCTGCAAAAAAAAAAGACAGCAGCAGCAAACGTTTTTAACTAGAATTTCTAAACCTTTTGCGGAAGTGAGGTAAATGATACTGTATATGTTTCGTTGGAAAGGTATTGAATTTCCATAATTTTTTTGTATATAAGTATTTGCAAATGTCTTATGGATCGAAAATAATTTTAAAAACACTAAAATCCACATCGAATAAAGAACATCAAAGGTATTTTATCCACATCTTTGGAATAATTCGTTGAAATGATGCAAAGGATATGGAGTTGGAAGTTATTGAGTAGACGCTCAATAGAATGTGTTTGAAATCCTTACCATTTAATAGAAGGTTTACAAATATCAAAATCCCATCATTGTTTGAAGCAAACAATTAACAAATAATTATTACCGGAAGTATATCTTCATACAATAATTAAAGCGATACATTACCCCAAAAGAAACTCTCGCTCCTCTCGTGCGTCTGTCGCCCTCCTGCGGCGGCGGCACGCGCCCTCGGCCCTCCCTCTCCCCAGACCTCCCCTCTTCCTCGTCGCCGCCGCCGGCAGGGTCCACCGGGCGAGGCCCTGGTGGTGGCGGCGGCCTTTCCTTCCCCGCGTCTTGTAGGGTGGAGGCGGGTCTCTCCCTCACGGCCGCGGTGTGTTTCAGGCGGCGGTGGTCCAGCTCCGGCCGGGTTGCGGCGGCGGCGCCCGCAGACCTGCGGAGCAGTGCAGCTAGGCGGGCGGCGGCGCGCAGCAGTTCACCAGGGGCTCCGGCGGCCCAGATCGGGGCTCTATGGGCCCCATCTGGGACGGGACGGGCTGGCTCGATCTGCAGTGTGTTCTGCAACGGACGTCGAGGTAGAGGGTGCAGGACAGAGGTGATGGCGACCGGCCTGTTGCAGCGTGGCGGCGGGCTTCACGGGCCCAATCTAGGCCCGACCGGACCCTATTAGGACTGGTGTGCCCCCACTGGGGTTTTACGGGCCCGCGTGCCCAGCCGGACCTAACGGGGACTGTGTGCTCTGCGGCCGCATCCGGTCGACTATCGTCTTCGGCGGTGGAGGTAGTTCCCTCCCGTGTGGCTGCGGTTCTGTTGTCCCTTGTGTTGGAGATATGCCCTAGAGACAATAATATTTAGTATTATTTTATCTCCAAGTTTATTGTTAATAGTTTATATCTTTATGCTACAACTGCATTGGGTACTTGGATAGCGAATACAAAGTATTCAAGAGAAAAACCTCCGATACACGTGTAGAGATATGAACAAGGAAAATTATTCCTAGTCTTGTTTCTAAGACTAGCCTATCTTGTTACCTGATGATCGTGTTTTCCTGATCATGGACTTTGTATAAGTCATGTAACTGTAGGAGTTTGTTATCGGAATGATAATAGTACTGAACTGATCCATCCTATGATCTATTGCTATGAGAAAAATCGTCAAAGATGAAGAATAGCAATTGATCATACAGAGTTTCATTAGTTAGTTCCTATGCCTTGAGAATATCTAGTGACCGCTTATTCGACACTCACGCTTTGATTGTCATCTAACGTCCGGTCGTAACTGGGGACTATAACGATGGCTATTGGGTTTGAACTAGAATAAGTAATGGAACGTAGATTGTTCAAGAAGGGTACTTACTTCTCCAGACGATGGAGAGATACATCCTCTAGGCCATCTCAAGTATAATCATGTCACCTCAATCGTCTGCCAGACACAGTGTGATTTATCATAGGACATTGGTAATACGGAATGAGAAAAGAGAATGATATTGGTACGAGTTTCATATGTGTTATGATCAAAGGGTTTGATCACACTAGAGCACATTTGTCTCACACTCTAGATATCATTGGTATCGTGTACGTAAGGGGATTAGCGTAATGAGAAACATAGAGAGGTTCTTGTCGTTCACTCGGTAATACATAGGAGTCAGTACAGACGTCTAGTTTCCAATGCTGGTTATTGTCTGGTAAGCTCTCAGGCATGTCTATATGTTACAGCGAACCTTTCGGGTCACACACTTAATCTGTGAGTCAATCTTTTATTGAGAGAATAAAGATGTAGTTTTAATGGTTATGAGATATTGTCGGAGTAGCTCCGATGTCACCGGAACTTGTTCTAGTGAAAGAATAGTGAAAGAGAAGGCAAACATTTTATGTCTCGGGATAATAGGAAGTGTTTATATTATTGTCGGATTTATTCCGAGGGTGTTTTATAAGTGGAAATATTAGTGCAGAGTATTTTGTCTGCGGACACTGGGTGTTTCAGATCATATAAAAGTGTTTTGTATGATAGGTAATTAATTCGGGAAATATTCTGTAAAAGGAAATATTCAAATAAGAATTAATTAGACAAAATATTATTTAATTAAATATTGATTTACTTAATTGATAAATAATTATCGGAAAATATTAAGCCCAATAATAGGTGGCTGCCACATGGGTCCGAGGGCCCACGTGACAGCCGCACCACCGCTAGGCGGTGGCGGGCGGACGCAGTGGACGCATGGGCCGAGCGGACGCGGACGGATGTGGGCGCAGGCGGGCGACGCGGCGGCCAGGCGGACGCGTGAGTGGGCGCGGACGCGGGCGGGCCAGTCAGGTACGTCCTTCCCTCCCTGCCGCTCAACGAATCACACTACCCGGAGCGTTCTTTCTTTAGTTGACATGCGTTCTTTCCAATCATCAATTAGCGATTTCGTTAGTTCATGTCTTTGGGGGCTCCTATCTATTTATTGCCTACAAAGTCTATTACTTTAAACTGATTCCTTTCAAGGTTTCAGTAGCCAATCATAATCTGGGCATGCATGACATGATTTGTGCCTCCATCACATGCATCCTCTCGACACATGATAGGATTGAAGATAGCAAGCATTAGTACCAAAGGAAAAAAGTAGCAAGCTATTGCAAAATAGCGCCAGACTTAAAAAAATGCTATTAGTAGGCTATATCGTGCTATAAGGTGCTATTAGCAAGACATTATACACTAATTTGTTTAGCGAGGTAATTTCAGCATGCTATAGCTTGCTATTAGCAGGACGCGGACTAATAGCACATGGAGACAAGCACACATGATATACGGATATTTTTTTTAAAATTTCATAAATGGTAAAAAAATTCGAACTTTTTATGCACAAATTATCAAATATTCTACTCATGTAAAAAAAATTGGCCAAATTTTGTTTTTCGTTGACTTGGTAAAAACGACAAATCGCTAACAAATATAGCGTCTTTTTGGCAAATCTTTGACCCAGGTTACAATTAATGTTATTCTCCGACACAATATTTTGTACGGGTACATAATTGATTACCCCTGGGACAAGATAGTAAAGAGTTGATTCTAGGGAAATGTAGGATTTCAATTTTATCAGTATTAGAGATTTTCTTAGGTATTGAATGGAGTTGTTTGTTCTCTTGAAACTTTCGGATTTTTTTAAGTTTTTAAATTATTAATCTTTTTCTGAATATCGGGTGTGCTGGTACTCGAGAGTCACTGCGTATTTTCGGCTATTTTTTCCAGTAAATTTAATACTAGCTGTTTTCCCTCCTCACCCGTTCCTTTTCATCTGAGCTTGTTTTTTCTCACCATTCAATTGGGTGATCAGGGAAGCAGTTCGCCACAAGAAACATATACGGCTAGAAAGATGGTTAAAGAGAATCTAGCCTTGCTCGAGAAAGTGATGAAACACGAAAAATATATGAAGTAAGGGATTACGGTGTATGTTTGGTGTTATATGATATCAACTGAAATGATCCTTAATTAGCTATTTCCGTGCCTTTGCCTCCTATTTTTTTCTTGAAGGTCACGCATTTGTGGCTCGTGAAGGGAAGCAAGTGTCTGTGTTGGACCTTCAAGTTGATTAGCCCTGTTCCCTTGGTGGTTGCTATCGTGAAAGCAACCGGGTGAAGGATAAATGATCTTAATGTTTGCTTTGGTGATGTTAATTGCCTGTGTGTGGTAATATATGACTGGGCACCTTATGTTTGCTTTCTTGTCTTGCTAGTTCAGTGTTCTTGAATGGCATATAATCTTACATTTCTTGACGACTTGCTAAATCGTAGATTTTTGGATTTCCACCATCTATTTGCTAAGATGGATGTGCACACGTTAAGCATGTGAATGTAAACTAAGATGAACTCAAAACAAATGGCAATTAATCTCCAAATTGCTATCTAAGAAGCAATGCAATCATAACTTTGGGCTAACCCAGCAATATATCAACACAGCAAGTGGCCAAGCGAGAACTCGCCCAGAGTCCTAGACTGCAAATTAAGTAGTCTAACCTCCATAAGAGAAGTTGTCTTACATAAATATGTTAGAGAACACGAGCCATTATAAACACAATGTTGAAAGATCAGACATGAACGTCAGTGGAGATCTTTTGCTCCCGGGCACCAGTTATCCCTCCCGTTTAAAAAATTCGAAAATCATATTTATACGTTTCAATTAATTCTGAAAAAAAAGCCGAGTGTAGCCAATGATATATCCCTCTAACGTGCAAAATATCAACTTCAAAAACTTTGTATTTTGAGCTACACAAAAATGACAAATTTGTAGATCTAACTATGTATATTTTCAAATCTCTAAGTTTTATCAGATTTGTTATTTTTGTGTAGCCCATAATATAAAGTATTTCACACTAAAATTTTGCACGCTTGTGGCATGCACCATTGGCTACATCATAATTTTTTTTAGATTTTTTTGAAACTTACAAATATGATTTTCAAATTTTTTAAACGGGAGAGAGCACTGGTGCTCGGGATCAAAAAGAACTTTCCGCATGAACGTAGACAACAACCGACATTATGCTGACATTGACCTCTATCAGAACACGCACCGAACTGTCTCCTAGAGTCCCCGATATGCCCTTCCAAATCATCTGTATCCTCTTCTTCTCCTGGCTCCCCAATATGAAGTACTCCCTCTATTCATAAATATAAGATTGTTTAGTTATTGCACATGTTGTCTAGATGAGTATTAAAATGAGTGAAATGCATATTAAAATGTGTTTAGATACATGTAAATATATATGAATGTGGTAAAAAGCTAAAACATCTTATATTAAAAAACGGAGGGAGTAGGAATTCTCGGATCATGAGTGTATGAGATTTCATTGACACTTTGCAATGACATTACCTCACACAATCCCAGACTTGGTATATCTGCCCCCTTATTGAATCTACCTAGCGCAGGTGCTCCTCTCGGCTAGTAGCAATAACAAGCATGTCCACTATCTGAACATCAACTAACAAAATCAAAAGGAATCAGCAGATAAGTTGTCATCTACGTATCTTCTCTAGAGCGTAAAACACAGTGTTAGCGACCTTCCTACTCCTGCTATGGGCTGGACCATGGGCTTCGCCTATTGGGTTTTGGGCAATCGGAGGCCACGGAAGTCAGCGACTAGAAATACATGGGAAGGGGCCTACGAACGGGTTGGCTTGGAACGGGACGGCTTCGGCCACCTCTGCTTCTGTCTCCTGTACTTCTTCCTCCAATGCTGCTCTTCCTGTAGGCTAGAACCTGTGATTCCAATCATTCCATGGCTTGTAAGTTGAATCCATGAGAGATTGATCTATGTGAGTAGAGTTCTGTTAACACACAGTCAGCCATCTCTGACAAAAACAAATCTCGTTCACTAGAGAGTACTGCAAGTGCAGGCCAACTGACCAATTTAACCAACAAAATTATGTTCAACCGGCATCACTAACCAGCACCTAGGAAAGTGGCCACCGAACCAGGAGTAATGACTTCGAGTAGCACAACGACCTGCCACTTAATTTGGTCGTCTAAATCCTCGCTAATTCTACACTAATTACAAATCAGACACTAATCAAAAATCAAGAACCACAAACCAAGAAAACTAGCTCACTTAAAATCGTTTTCCCAGCGAAGGGCCAGCGAGTAAATAGAAGTTCAATTTGCAGGTAGCAAAATGGAACAAACAAACAGTGAATCCGAAGTATAAAATACGCACACACCAAAGAAGAGATAACAAGCAGCACATTTTTTACTTAATTCGCGTATCCACAGATACATTGAGCGTTTAAACCTTAGTTCGTAGCTGCAGCTCACCACTCTACTTCTGGCATGATTCAAAAAATTTACTTAATTCTGTGTATCCACAGATTAATCTCCCTAGCTTATGTGCTTTCTTGTGGTGTCTTTGGAAACCTCGGAACTGGCAGGAAACTTTGCAGGCCCTCTCAGGTGTTCGTGGTGCCAAATGCAATCAATCAGGAAACCCCAATTAGCAGGTGTGGCCCCCGCTGAAGATCACAGTACCACTTGAACTGGGGATCACCCACCGGGGTCGGTGATGCAGAACCCTGACTCTTTCACAGGCAACACAATCTTCTGTGACGCAGCTTGGGAATTTCAACTAAACCCATGCACGAAACAAGCGGGTATTGGTGTCTGCATACAAGTTTTGAACAACCAACACTTCCAGCAGCTGCATATCTCGGCAATGTCTCAACCGGTTTTCTTCACCGCTTCAGGCTGAGGCATTTGGTCAGCAGCTTGCAACCAAGTTGGCGGATGTTCTTCAAATCCATGATACCGATTTGTACAATGATTTTTCAGCGCTAGTGTCTGCGGCAGCGGCGACAAATATCTTCTTTGCTCCAGGTCATTGGGAAAACAGGCCACTGATTGCTCAGATCCAAGCCAGCCCTCCTTCAAACGCAGAAACATCTCACAAATCAACATGAGTAGTATTGTAAAGCTCATCATCTAGCACAACTACCTTTAAGAGGTCTAGATCTGTAGCCATTCGCTGCTTATGTTCAGATGCAGGCTGGACAATGTCCAGGCAGAGAAGTTCACTCTGTATCCAGCGTGTTCCCTTTCATGAACCTTTTTTTATTTTTCTTGTGTTAAAAAAAGTGTCATCTTCAGGGTTGATTGGTTCTTTGATGCGAAGTGGCGGATGCAAGCATGAATATACCACCATCTCAGTCAAACAAATCAACATTAAGTCATGAACAACACGAGGGGCTGCAGCAGTAAGAAGAAACCAGCGCACAAGCTACATACATCAATGAAACAATGAATGAAATATGTGTCTCTTCATTGAATCAAAAGCACAATGAATGAAACGTGCTATGCTAAAACAAAAGCAAAACAACAACAAAAACAGCCAGTATCTCCTCCAAATCGCTACTCTATACACACTGCCAGCAACTCAACTAGACTAAAGTTTCACACACCAAAGAACGAGAAGAAGCCGCCCTTCTTCTTGGGCCGCTCCTGCTCCTCGACCATGACAGCCGTCATCGCGTCGCGCTCCACCAGCCGCCATGTCACCCGCTCCAGGGCGAGGCCCGCTGGCGTCGGCGGGTCCGTCAGCACCAGCGGCACACCCCGGTTTGTGCTGCGGATTACCTCCGAGTCCTCGGCACCACGCCCAGCAGGGGTAACCCGAGCATCTCTTGCACGTCAAGCGCAGACATCATATCCTCCCCCCTCACCAGGTCCGGCCGCACTCGGTTCACAATGATCTTGATGTCCTTGATGCCGTCGCACTCCAGCAAACCCGCGACGCGGTCGGCGTCACGGAGAGCCGTGATGTCGGGAGTGGTCACGAGCACCGCCTCTTCTGCTGGGGCAATGGCAGTGACGAACCCGGCATCAACACCTACAAGACGTAACCAAGTTAAGCAGCATGAAACTGGAATGCAAAAGTTACAGTTGCACTAGAGGTACATGATAGTACTATGCAGTCAGTTGGACGTTGGTCTCTGACGAATACATGCAGTGAAACTGGAATGCTTGCAAACAGCAGTAAGCTAATGCAACTAAGGTAAACTAATCGAAGAATAACTCTACAGATGGCTTTAAATGACATCAAAGGAACAAATATACACACAAAGCTAAAATTTGACATCCTGGCTCTGAAATCCTTATAATCTAGGGCAATCCAATATCACATAAATGGTGCAAATCAAGAGTAGCATCAGTATCACAATCGCTAGTTGCATTCCTCAAGTAAATCAAGCGGCACGTGGCAGTAACAAACATCAGAACAAGTGGTTCCCATCATCTATGATTCTCTTATTAGCTAGTATACAGTATGGCAAGTCCAAGCACCGCACCATCAACATAATCATACAAGCATCCAATTAGACAATGCTATATGTATTGTGGATTAGATCTCATACTGCAAAGGCTGGCAACATAACTTCTATATAACTGTTACCGATGATGCAAAATTATCCTGAAACATGCAAAAGTTCACACTTGCATTATAGGTACATGATAGTACTGTGCAGCCAGTTAGACGTCTGCATCTGACTACTACAAACAATGAAACTGGAATACTTGGAAACAGCAGCAAGAAACGTAACTGAGGGGCAGTGTTCTAAGAACACCTCGATAAATGGCCACACATAACATCAATGGAACAATAATACGCATAAAGAACAAATTTGACAAATCAAGATATCTTTTCCTAAGTGTGCACTAACATCATGAGAACAATCAGAGTACATCCTAGTTCTAAAATCCGTATAATCTAGGGAGGTATGGACAAGCAATAACAGCATCAGCACCCTAATGACCGGTTGCATTACTCAAGAAAATTCTAGGTGGTTCCTTTCATCTATATTTCTCTAGTCGGCTATTACACGATGGCAAGTCAAAGCACCGCGATGTTCACTCCACAAGAGATTATGAGTAATCGTATCATGGTTGAAGCATTTTGAGATGAGCCAACTGCAATATAGATTCGTTGGGGCTGAATGCGGTTATGCCTGACCTGCGGGGCAATCGATGAGGATGAATGCGGGCGGGTTGGCGGATCGCCGCAGGGCGTCGGCGACCCAGGTGAGGGTCTTGGAGCCGAAGGCGAGGGGCAGCTTGGAGCGGGGCTTGGAGAGGCAGAGCAGGTGGAGGCCCTGGAGGGAGCGGTGTCGGATGAGGCCTGGTCGAGGCGGCAGTCCCCGGCGAGCACGTCGCGGCGGTGAGGTGGACGCGGTTCTCGAGGCCCAGCAGCAGGTCGAGGTTCCGCAGCCCGGCGTCGGCGTCGATCGCCACGACGGGGAAGTTGAGCCGCGCGAGGGAGGCGGCGAGGTTGGCCGTGGTGGTGGTCTTCCCCACGCCGCCCTTGCCCGAGGTCACCACCACCACCCGCGGGGTCGGGCCAGACAGCTCCGGCGCCGTGCGCCCGCCGTTGGGGCGGACGGACGCCGACGGCGGCGCGAGGGGCCTCGGCGGCAGGACGAGCCGCGGCGCGAACGCCATTTGTGCGGCTAGGGCTAGGGTTTTGAGAAGATCTCTCTCAGGAGGTGGTGGCGGCCGTGACCATGGCTGAAACCACTACTACAGTACCACTAGTGAACAGTGATCTCATTCCCCAGATATTCAGTCTACCAGAAACCGTCTATTTTTTCTTCAAAGAGGAATATTTTTCGTTGGTTGAGCTGAAAAAAATGTGTACGACAACTTTATATTGTCAGAAGTGAACTGCAGTTTACTTTGTGACAAAGAATTATTTGGTTCCAGCTTATGTGAATGGTTAATACATGCGAGCATCTTATTGCAAACCAGCTAAAACTTGAGCAAGTTCAGTATGAGGAACTGGGGCAGGAGGCAAAAATGCAAATATGTTAATCTGGTTCTATTTTTCTTTTAGCAAGATAGTGTTTATACAAAACTGGAAAACAATAGTCAGACACAGACAGACACAAAGTACAGATGTGGCGGCTACAATGACAGCACCCAATATATCCTCCTCCCCTTTCACTCCAGATCATCATCAACCCATTCAACCATTTCAGACAGAAAGTACTACATACATGGTACACCAGCACCAGTGAAACTCCCCAGCAAGCTATCTTGTAGCAACCACGGGACTCCGGTCGGACGGCACAAACGCGAACACAAGTTCATGAACACAGAACATGGTGGTTTGGGGAAACGGTATGGCCACAAGTACAACAGAGGCATTCTTCTTCCATCATCTGTATCTCAAGTTCATGTCCAGATCAGGCCCGTACATGCCCCCACCGGGTACAGGGCCGGCCATGGCTGGATGTATCTGTTTGGATCTGGCTGCAAGCTCCATCTGCATCATCCTCTCAAAGGCCTCTGGGTGATTGCCTCGCACTGCTGGACCCGATGGACCTAATGGAAGAAAAATATGACAGTGAGCGACTCACACATGTACTCAGAGTAGGAGTGGGTCACCAACAAATTCAGGAGAAATCTGAACTACTTGGATATCACATGTCTTGTATGTCAAAATGGAAATATAGGAAACCATTTTCCTGAAATCAGGGAAAACACAAAGTATCCACCACCAAAATGGCGCAGAATTCGACTTCAATCACCAGCATGTGCGCCATCATAATTCAGATTGGTAACATTTCAGGCGCAACTTGAATGAGTGAATTTTGTGCAATGTAATAGTAAGAGATATTTCGTCTATTCAAATTAGCTGAAGTTATAGCTTTGTCCTAAGTCAAACTTCTCTAAGTTTGACCAAATCTACAGAAAAATACGCTAATATCTACAACATCGAATTTATGCACATATGGTGCGGAAAATTTTTTGGTGAATCCAATTAAAGTTAAACTGATTTGGTGTTGTACATGTTCATATAATTTTCTACAGACTTGGTTAAATAAAAAAAAGTTACTTAGGATAGCTATAACTTCAACTAATTTAGAATGGAGGGAGTATCAGATTTTGGAGGTAAACAATTCTGCTCAAAATTCCTGTCTAGTCACTCATAGCAGGCCAGCGTCTCTGCCATTAAAACTTTGCAAGAACACAAAGTACAAAATAAGTTTGCACAGGCTCTCACCTGGGGGCATCAATCCAAAGTCTCCATAGCTGGGCTGGCGAGGGTGCATAGGGAAATTATTTACATTGTTCATCTCAGGTCTATAACCAGCCACCTGATGTAGGGGTTGGGATGGCAGACCACCTCTCGGCAAGCCTTCTGCTGGAAAATTCCCAGGCATGCGATGAAGCATAGGATGATGGGCAGCAGGATCTACATGAGGGACCCCTGCAGCATTTAGAGTATGTTGCATAGGATTCATATTAGCTGGGAATGAACGGCGGGGATCATGTCGCATTGCTTGTGGCATGTCAAATGGCGCTTGCTGACTCCTATTACCAACGTGATCCAGCATAGGACGAGGAGCCAGTGCAGGTGGCCTACCCTGTAGAAGGTGATACAGATTCTGAGACTCAGCCTGGAAACGCTGTTCACGGGAGTGGGGCCCCAGAGAATCAGGACCAAGTACTTCTACATCACCAGATACAAGGCTTTGGAGCTTATAGTTCAGATCATCGACTGCCCTCTCCGGCAACTGCACCTCAACCCTACTGGATCTCAGTGACGGCAACATATCAGGCTTTCGAGCACTGAAAGAGTCATTCATTGTAAACAAACTATCTTCTTCAGGCAGATGAAGTTCCAAGCCTTTCTTGTCAAAACTAGTACCCTGACTTGGACCAGTGAATGATGAATTCCTGTAATCTATTCCGGTTCCTGGTTCTCTAAGGGCAGCTCCATCTTCATTGTTGTTGAAGGGCAGAGCTCCTTCACCAGGGTAATATCCTTCATGACTAGATGTAGATCCCCGGATAGAAACTGGTGCATCCTTCGAATGGAGCTCACTCATAAATGCAGCCCCGAATAACGCTTCCAATGTCACGTTCTTCCCTGAAGCAGGATCGGTTTCAGTTTTGTGAACTAGAACAGTTCCAGATATCCTGCCATTGGTCATGACATTAGAACTCTGTGATTCATCAGCTGATCCTATGTGGAAACCAAACGGAGATGATCCCTTGTCATCTGTTCCCTTCTGTAGTAATGAAAGAAGATGATGTGATGCATGACTGTCTACAGTTACTTTTTGTTTGGCGGTTGGCTCCTCCAAAACAGCCCGATGCCTCTGTACAGCATTCTTCTGAGTAGAACTGCTATTGCTAGCAACCTGTGCCAGCATTGCCTGCTCAAGATCCTCACATGTCATCATGACTGGAGCTGGCTCTGGGATACCAGCATGGCTGTGCTGTTCCCTGATACCGCCAGCAGGTGCAGGATGTAAATGATAGGAGCTTTGATGAAGCATCGAATTTATTACTAGGTAGTTTTGATGATATATTCTGAATAGCGCCATCAGAGAAAGATGGACCAGGAGCTATGCTTTGTGGCCCTGGAGTTTCATTTTTGACAATCATGGAGAGCAGGCTCTTTGATGATAAATCCTCTGAAGGTTTTGAATCTACAGGGCATACGAAAACAAAACCATCAATAATAGATAATCAAGTGAACAATCTAGAATAAAGGACAAGTGTAAACATGCCTTTTAACCTCACATGCATTTTGCTACTGGAAAGAGCTATGCCCGCAGAATTTATTTCTGTTATAACATTTCACTGGCATGATGACTCTAGATCCTAGAACTGACATATAACATAGAAATGATACATAGAACATGGCACAAATTCTGAAATAGGATACCTTCATCGCGAAACCAGCGAGCAAATTTGGATGATTCTGGTACAGACGAGACCATCATATCGGCATCTGTATTCAGCTGCTGACTCTGCAAAAGGCGGCAAAGCCAGAATAAATAACGGCGATTAATAGATATTTGAATGCCCAACAAAGTTGTAACTTCTGTCTTTCTGGAGCAACTTGCAGCAACAATGCAACATGGCAAGAACCAGAAACATTTTCACTTCTGCACTGTGACCAAGGAATGGTACTTTTAAGCATAAGTGCATAACAGGTTAAGATGTGAGTACAATGCCATCTAAAGTAAAAGGTCTAGAAAGTTTATAAATACCATGGCTATCAACATGCAACACTACATGTAGATGACTTACATAATTTAACAACGAAAAATTCTCAACAGCCATCCACTCACTTTTTTTAATTGGCACAGGAAAAGATATCATTGTTTAGCTAGACTCATTGGCATTTTTATGACAAACGAACAGCATAATACGGTCATAAATCAAATATAGAATAGCAGAGGTACACGTTTAATCAAGATCACAGTTATATTCAGAGGATGATGTATTGGTTCATGCCGCAGGTCATAAGTATACAAAATGGTCCTTAATAATAATATGTGAGTATCTGATGCCTATATACAGAGATAACAAAGATCCACAAGAGGCATCTGCAGATGTAGAAAAGTAAAGAGTGAGTCATACCTCAATGTATGTCGGTAGATTGCCACCACTTTTTGACAATGTGTTGCCAAAGAACTCTTCCAAGATTGAGATCGAATTGTCATTCCTAACTGAACCGCTATTTTTTGACATGCTTTGTTTCTCAATCGAGTACTTCTCTATTGCATCAGCTTCCCAATCTTCAGTCCCTTTTGGAACTTTAGAAGCAAATTCAGTTGAAGAGCTAATGCCTCCAGATGGAAGAGTGTACTTTCGATGTACACCAATGTTGTCAGAAATGCCCTTCTCATTTCTGTTGCTTGCGGTGGTCTCTGTTGCTGACTGGTTTCTCTCTAATTGGCCATCGAATTGTGCAATACTTGACATCTTATCCTCTCTAGCAGCAACGTGTGCCTACAAAAGTACAAAGTGAAAACACAATTAACGAACAGTATGACATTGGCATATAGCAGTGTCATGTCATGGTTTGCTACAGAGATGGCCAGTACAGTACAAAGAATGTTATTCCTTTATCCTTTATCCTGATGAACACATCAATTTAGTGATGGTGAAACTTGGAACAATATGTCATCAGTACATGAGTATCATAAATTGGAAAGGAACTGTTTTTGGACTGGTGTCACACACTCAATTTCGTTTCATGTTGCACTCATGTCAACAACAGATTTTCAAAAGATGAAATCCATTAGAAACGAGTAAAAATTGTCAGCAGCAATTCATTCCATACTTCACTGCACCATGATCAATTTAAAATAATATATAGAAACTCCGTAACTGATTTTAGACCAACAAACTTTGATCAGCGAGAAGATGAAGATGTTATGGTACAATAAACTATTTTTTCCTAACAAAACCGGTTAGCAACTATATGGTACAGTAATGATACTTACATAGTAACTGCATGCATTTGCTGGCATCTACTTATATTACTGAAACAATGTCAAGATGTGCACCTTTGGTTCAAGTGCAATGTTGGACGACTGGGACTGGACCTTCTTCTCCACAAATGCATTTGAGAAACCAGGTGGGACAAGTGGCCTTGCCGCTGGAGCTGGTAGAATTGAAGGTGTTTTAGTGGTATCTTCTTGATAAACTGAGGACACTACATATCCATCTGGCTTCCCACTATTGGTTGTAGAACCTAAGTTTTCAGTAGAATTCTGTAACAGCGACATTATATCACCACCAGGATTTCCTCTCTCAATATCAGGACCACTCTTCTTTTCTTGCAGGGATTTGTGTTGCTCTTTCCTCATCAATTCAAAAGATGCTGCACAGAAGGGCAGCGTCAGACATTGTAGGCGACTACAGCGGAAACAACATATCTATTGTATGTAGCAGTAAGAGACACTGACCCCTTCGTTTCTTTTCTTCTTCTGCTCTATCATCATTTGAGCATTCTAAAGACCCAAATGTTTCATCGTTCATTGAGTCAACATCTTTCCTTGTAAGAGGTCCAGCCTGTCATAGTGTGTAACGTATTCGCTAAGCAATATTCCATAGGTTATGGATCTATAAGATAAAGAAGGACGGAGACATGCATGCAAGCTCAAACCTTGTAAGGGCGTGGTGGCTGATAGCGTTCAGATGGCCTGTTTGGCTGAGGCACATTGCCACGATCCTTTGGTGCCAGCTGCCCAGCATATCCTGGCGGTCTAGGGAAACCACCGCTTCCCAGTAGGCCATCATGTTCTGTATTTTGCCAATTGCGTTTGTATTGGTTTCCATTACGCCTATCTGCAGTAGGAAAAATAATGCAGCTGACATGTCTATTATGCACATAAATTATTATTTTCTAACAGGCAATATGCACATAAATTAGGATGCACAGAGCAAAACATTATGGCTAATTTAGAAATAGTGGGTGACCCATGCCATTAATTGACTTTCAGCTGCTTACTATTATTTTAGTTAAATAGACACACACATAAGTGCAAACTGGCAAATTTATTTTAGAGACGCAAAGTAACAAGCTCCTGAGAACACAACAAATACCATTTCACCAACACAGAATGCTCATATAAAAAAGGGCATATCAAACAATTTATCAGCAATCTTTCACAGGCTCCTAACACTAAAAGGAAAGTAACCACTCACACAAAGCACTGCCGCAAAAAGAACGTGTGCTTACCCTGCTGTGCTAAAAACTCGCGGTCAGGCAAGTCCCCTTCCCGGTCACTCGACCCCGTGGAGCGAGTATCCCACCTTCCTCCAGAGCCCCCGCCACGCAACGAATAAGAGTAGCCCCCTGACCCATCAGACCTTCCCAGGGGTGTCGCGTACTGACCCTTGTTGCTCCTCTCGAATGCAACCGACGACGCCTCCTGCAGCTCACTGTTACAGAAAAGACAGAGATAAACACCGTCACCACGCCAACCCCGCAGACAAATATTTAAAAAGCAGTTACACGATCAAAGGAGGGTAAACGACGAACGTACTTGAGGAGTGACAGGTCAACACCGGGGGCAGGTGCTTGCATCCCTCGGACTCGCCAATCGAGATGAGGAAGTCCCTCGAGTACACCACCCTCATCTTCCTGCTTGCCACAAGCAATCGCACAGCGAATCAAACGAGGGTTCACATCGCACAGAGGCAGAAACAGCCTCACTGATTAAGCAGCAACAGACAACACGAGGCATACTGTACTCACTTAGGGGCCTCGGAGCTCATCCCCACGGCTGGGCGTGCACCTCCGCTGACAGCAACAAACACCTCTAGGCTACGCTAAAATCTCTAGTAGTACACGAGCTAAGGGCGGAGGCGTGGGGCTCAAATCGCGGCCGCCACGAACATCATCCTAGGTTGAAATCTAGCTCATCGCACACCGAACTGAACCCAGCAGCTCCCTCCAGCGTCAGGTGAGACGGATAAATCCAGCTAGCAGCAGACCCCGAGAGCGCTGCACCCGCACCTCCTCCTCCTGCATCAAAGGAAATCGCGAGCGAGAACCCGCATCAGAAGTCGCGCCGCGAACTGGTCGGCGATTCCGAGGCGAATCTGAGGGACCTCGGAGCGGCGGACCGGACCGTACCTTGAGCGGCGCGGGGATCGGCGGGGCCGGCGTCGAGGCTGGGCGAGGGCGAGGGGGCGCGGGCACGGCGGATTCGGTAGGGCGGGGATGGGCGGATTTCGAGTCTGTCAGGGCGTCGAGAGAGAGAGAGATCGAACAGGGATGATGGTGAGAGAGAAGGAGAGGAGAGAGAAATCATTTTTGGATGTGGGCTTTCACGTTTCCCCCCTCCACGTTGCACGCATTCGCTCTCCAGTCCCACGGTAGTAGGGCCCACGCGTCAGCGTCACGGGGAGAACTCGTGGACAGGAGGAGCCGAGCCCCGCCACGTCATCGTCCTCTCCCTCTTCTTGCTTCACCACGGAGACTTTGCTTCCATCTCCATCCCTCCACCACAACTCCAGAGAGAGAGACTGAGATCGGAGAGAGAGAATTTGTTTTTCTGCGCTGACGACTCTATCGGTGATGGTTGCGTTGGACTCGTCGGTGGCGGGCGTGGGCGGCGGAGGGGGCGAGGATGAGGACCAGACGGCGCGGGTGAGGAAGCCCTACACCATCACCAAGCTGCGCGAGAGCTGGACCGACCCGGAGCACGACAAGTTTCTCGAGGCTCTGGACATGTGAGTGCCCGACCTTACCCGGCTTTATTTCTTCGGACTGGCGGGCGGAGGAGCTCCGATCGAAGCACGATCTCTGTCTGAACCATAGGTTCACCTACTCTTCTGGTTTTCGGGTTCAGAATCGCGCGTACACCGCCGTTGATATGTGATCCGCGTCGATCATCGTGTTGGATCAGCGA